>VZTM01027480.1:55634-74983 GCA_013400555.1 Jacana jacana
CGGAGGGCGGCGGGCGGGCGGGCCGCTGCCCTCCCCGCGCTGCTGCGTGGAGGATTTTCCGCGGCCCTTCCCTCCCGCGGGGTCGCCCCAGGTAGGGTTACGCGGGCGCGGAGGGAGAGAGGGGGAGCTGAAGGAGGAGGGCGGAACTTGAGCGGGGAACTCCGCGGCGCGGAAAATTGAGCGGAAGGGAGGGAAGGGGCGTGCTGGGTCTGATCAGCAGCGCTGCGCGGCCCCGGCGGGAGCCCGGGCTGCGTGCGCGCTCCCGGTAGGACTCGGCACCGCCGCGGTTTTCGGTGCTTCCCCTGAGTCGGTTCCGTCGCGCTCGGAAGGTGGATGGACGGACGGACGGATGGATGGATGGAAGTGTCCGTTCACCGGTCCGCGGGCGGGAAAGCGCGTCCCGGTGAGTTGAGGGTGGGTTTGGAAGTTGGTCGGTGTTTCCGCGGGTCTTTCCCCCCCCATCCCCGCGTATCCCCGTAGGCGTCTCTCTCTGGAGGTACCACCGGGGGCTTTGCTGTGGAAGGGAAGGGGGAGGTTGTGGAGGTAAAACCATGGAGGGAGAGCGTCCTTAACCATTCACTCCAGAAATTGTGGTGGGAACGGTGCGCGTCTGCGGCGAGAAGGCGCGGTGTGTCCCTCGGCTTTGGGGACGGAGGTGGGGGGGGCTCCGCGGGAGGTGACCCGCAGCTCCGCTCTTCTGCTTTTGTTTTTCTGTCCGGGGATGGAGGGAGGGAGGAGGCAGCGGCCCGTGGTTCCGGGGGCTGAAAAGTTTGACGTGGTGAAGTTGCTTTGAAGGAAAGTAATGGAAGAAGGGGGAAAATACCCCCCAAAAAGGCGCCTTCACGTGCTCGTGCCCCGTGCAAAGTTTTAACGGGAGCTCTTGAAGATCTGGCATGGGTGGGAAATGCCTTTTTTTTTTATCTGTAAGAAAAAAACCCAAACTCTAGGGGTTTTATTTCTGCACTTTCGAAACCAAACCCTGTGTCCTTCGCACGGAGCCGCCTGAGCCGGGTGCTGCTCGTTTGCGTTTGGCCGCGGCCAGCTGTGCGCTGCATCCGCTGCTTCGGGCAGAGCGTTTTTCCGCCTCATCCCAGCGCGGAGTCACGATAGTATTCGGCGGGACGCTTACGGCCCGAAACCCGGTCGAGTAAAGAGCATGTTGAAGCACAAACCTCGCTTCTCCACCATCCGGTTTTCTGTCGCTGAAGTTAACTCTCCGGTGGAGAGAGAGGGGGGAAAAAAAAATACAGCGGCTCTTCCCTTGTGAAATAATCCAAGTGTTCATCTCTAGGAGGTTGGTTTATCATTGCATGTAAGGAGAGATTTTCATAAAGTCTACTTTGAATAGTTAAGAAGAAAGGGCCCTATATGGGTACAAATATATCTATATCTATCTCTGAAAAATACATAACTTTGGGAAAAATACAGCAAGCTGAGAAAAATAATGTGTTACAATCCCTAGCTCTGCTGTTAGGAACTTGCTGGGTTGTTTTCAATGGTTCTGGGAAATTAGGGGAGGGGGGGAGGAGGGGGGAAGAAGAAAAGCCAACAGTACTGAAGTACTAGATGCAGATAAAAAAGTGAAATGAGTTTTCATGAGGGAGCACCAAGATGAAAGGTGTTGTTTGGGAGAAGAAATACTTGATCATGCTAAGAAAATTCTTTTGTTTAATATTTATTGGAGGGGGGGGAGAAAAATATCCAGAAAAACATTCATAATCCTGTTAGCAAGTTAAGACTGGTGCTTGAGTCAAATCTCTTTGAGCCAGGAGTAATTATTCTCTCTTCAAATGGAAAAGGGAAGAAAAGGATTTAGTAATAGAGACGAGATTTAAAGTTACAAACCAGTCCACAACAGTTCCTTTTAATAAGGAGCTGTTTGATATGACACACACACACACACCCTAAAATATCAGGAAATGAAATAGTAATCAAGCTGAAAGTAGGTTTTTGTCATCTCCTAGCCCCAGGAATTAATAGACTGTAGGCTTGGCTGGGGAAGGAGTCTGAGCACCTTCACCTCTGGTTGAAGTGGGGTGAGCCTGTAAGCAGGGGGATGCCCACCTACCTGGATGCAAAGGCTCCCGCTGACTTGCAGCAGTTTTGGGTTAGGCCCAGTAAAACCTGAGGGCGCTCAGCAACCTGGAGGCTCGGGCGCTGGTCGTGAAGGGGCATTGTGCTGTGCAGAGACTGATGCTTGGGCTTCAGGTCAGCAGTACTTTTAATTGTATAGTGGTGTTGCATTCCCTGTACCGATTGCTGCGTTTCTGTTGTGGAAAACTCTTCTCTCTGGCAGCGTGCGAAAAAGAAAACATAAAATTTGTAAAGAGGGGTCTTAAAATACTTATTTTTTTAAAAAAAATTCAAAACCCTGATGCAAGTACATTGCACTTGTGGAAGATTTAGAGGCAGATTTGAACTGTGGTTCTACACCTTAGAGATTGTCTATCAGACTAACATCTCTGTGGTAATTATTATTGTCTTTTAAGAACAGCTTTACTGTATAATTGCTATTGAATGAACGTATAAACTAGTTAGATGAACTGTGTTAGCAAAGGTGGTGATAATGTGACTTTAGCCCCTGCAGTATCAGCTGCACAAAGAAACGATCAGAAAGAATGTCAGTGTGTTATTTCTTCAGACCAAACTCTCTTAATGGTAATTTTTTTTTTCTTCCTGGGCTACCTGGTTAAAATGAGTGAGTTCTTTCAGGATGCTTGTGTGCCCTGCCCCTTCGTAGGCGGAAGGGGGTCTCGGGATCGTCACAGAAATGCTTTGACTTGATAGCAGAGGGGTATTATTTGCTAAAAAATTCAGGTTGTGGTAAAACTTATCGGAAAGCCATCGTTAGGATGGGTATCCACGCCGGGAGCTGAGCACTGAAAACAACACCCTAAACATGTAGATTTGGGGAGGTTACAGAGGCTTTAAAGGGTAGCGTTGGAAAAATGTGCCGCTTTAACAACCTTTCCCTTTCTTAGTTCTAAAACTGATTAATTGCTGTGTCTTATAAAACCTGATTTATTTCATACTTTTTTTCATACCGAGCATTACCATTATGAAGCTCTCCTTATAATTGAGATTAATGTTTCTGAGCAAAGAAGTGGTTTGGAGGGCTGCATTCATTTTGAGTGCTGTTCTAATCAATTTCGGATGTATCAGTCTGCATCCAAACCCCCGCCTTATTAGGGGGAATTAAGGTGCTGGTGATGGATAGTGAGCCCGCTCCATCTCCTAGGGGTGGTTTGTTTCCAAACCGAGTGTTAGGGGGGCTCCCAAGAGTTTGAGCACAGGGTCAGGCAACTTTTTGGGTGCTCTTTATGGTGGCCTGGCCGAAGCTCAGTAGTTAGGGAAGGGGAAAAGAAACCAAACCAAAAAGGTGTGATTTCTAGGGTGGGGAAAAAAACAAACCACCCTAAACCCTGTTTTTGCATGGTGTTCCTTAAATGGGTTTGGTTGGGTTTTGCCTGCAGTCTGGGCTGAGGAGTATAATGCACAAATAGTATCGTGGAGCATCACTATGTACTGCAACGATGCACATCTATCTACTAGATGATTCCAAGCCCTAAAGGGTTTAAAATAAAAACTCAGGAGGCTGGTTCCTGATGATAAGCTCTGCTTGCCTGCTTAGTTAATGAAAGAAACACTACTTTTGGGGTTTTTCCCTTCCTCCTCCCTCCCCTGTGAAGAGCGGGGAGGGTGGTGTTTGGTTGGACGTCTGCTGAAGGGTTTGCTGGTTCCCCCAGCGCAGCTCCCGTTCTCGGCTTCACCACCGCTTCCTTCCAGACCAAGCCTGTGTGGTCACAGGCTGCCACTGAGTGGGATGGATGCACAAATATTTAAAGTTTGGGGAGGGGATGGAACAAAAATAAACCAAAGCAGATTTCTCGAGAGTGAGAGAAAAATAAATTTAAAAAAAAAAGGTAAACTTAAAAAAGAGACGAGCTGGGAAGCCTCTGAAAATAGTAAACACAGTTCTAAGAAGATCTATGTGCGTGTGGCTGTTAGTGGGATAGTGATTTCTATCTAATTTGTAGTTATTTCTGTCTTTCCTGCAAGACATGCTAATTGCTTTCTGTAGTTGTTTGCGGGGTTTTTTTTGTTGTTTTGTTTTTTATTATTATTATTATTTTGTTTGGGTTTTTTTTATTAAGTTTGCATGTTGAAGTAATTACCCGAGTCTCTCAGCCCAAGGTGCAGCTGAAGCGTGGCTTAGAAATATTCCCAGCCTTATGCAGCCCAGGAGCTCACACAATTAGCAAACTCGTTATGAACCCCATGCTGTAAGTGCTCCCCACCACTCGGCTCAGCCCTTTGCTGTGCAAGAAGCATTGATCTCCCAGGTTCTGTTTTAATACCGCGCCCGAAGTGACTAATACAAAGGGAATGATCTTACAAACGTCTCGGGAAATAGGGAATGCAGCACAAACCCTGTCCCCAGTTGCCACCTTCGATGGAAGTCTGTCTGCCTGGCGTGTGCTTTCGCCCCACTGTAGATTTACTTTTGCTGTAAAACACTTCTTACTCCAAGGTGACGCCTGGGTAGCAGGAGATAGAAGAGGAGTTTGAGCCGGGCACTGATTTTGTGCTGATAGACGCCGCGGGTCTTGCGAAGGTGAGGGGGTGCTTTTTGGGGTTTAGGCTGAAATCCAAGGTAGAAATCCACGTCTGGTTGACCTAATTATTCTTTAAATTTTGCAGCTTGTGTCTGTGTAAGGGATGGAGGCTGGTGATGCTTTTTGATGTGCTGGAAAAAAAATATAAAAAAAAAGAGAGGCAAAAAGTTAATTGTAAACATGGGTGCCTCGAAATCCAGCAAGCAAACACCGCCGAAATTGGGGAGGGCTGTAGTAAACTCAGCAGTGAAGAACGTGCCCTGCAGATCCTCTGCAGTCAGCAGATCACCTGGATTGCTCTGTGCCACTGAACTGGGAGGCTGGAGTACCCCTTTGTGTTAAAATCTCTTTTTTTTTCTTTTTCTTTTTATGTACTAAATGTGGGTTATAGGATATAGTGGCAACTTGGCTGTAGTTTTACAGTAGGCTTTGCTGAATGCAAATGCAATCTTCATGTATAAAAGAAAACAAAAACAGTTTTCGACACGAGAGAAAACGTGCTAAATTATTTTTTGTTGACTTTACTGGTTTTTTTGCTTTCTTAACACGCTTCTGGTAAATGCTTAAAATGAGAATCTTAACATGTGTTAGCTATGGATTTATAATAGTGTAATAATAGAGTCTGTGTTTCTCTGGGTTTTGTTCTTTTCTTCCCTTTTTATCCCCCCTGGAACAATTGCAGAAATGTTTAGTGCAAAACAGATTTACCAACTTCCTTTGCTCTTTCAGTTAATTTATTTGAAAAAGAAGGAGAATATCTTTCTATAATGACAATCTAAAATCTGTTTTCTGTAAATCTTTTGAATGCAAAATTTGGGCTCTACATCTGTATTTTTGCATCTAAACTACAGAAGCGTAAAAATAGCAGTTTGCAAAAATATTAAGATAGTACAGATTCATTTTCTTCCTGTGACAGCACAGAAAAATGTCCAGAAAACCATCAAATATTATCATAGAAGCTCTGTTTGTGTGGAAATTGGGTTGAAATCAATGGTGTCGTTGGCGTTATTTTCCAATGTTGTGTTGGATTTCTAATAGTGGGGTTTTTTTGACAGCAGTTAAGCCAATGCACAAAGGAACTAATGTGTCTTTATTTCCTCATCTGATATTTAGTGTCTCATATCAATGGTAAAAATGGGTGAAATATAGATTTAAAATATTGTTCTTGGCAGGAATTGTAATAGAAAGCTGCATGTTAGATTTTTTTGTTTTGTTTTGTTTGGTTTGGTTTGGTTTGGTTTGTGTTTGGTTTTTTTTTGGGGGGGAGATGGGGAGAGAAACATCCCCAGAATGTGATTTAGCATCATACAACAATAGTTCCCCGAATCACAGAAGTCCTTGATAGACTTTGTGTGGGTCAGGGGGTGGGTGACAGCGTAGGGGTTGCAGAAATGGTGGTTGCTAATAGGTGTTACTTTAGATTAGCAAATGAAAGACTGCCTCGTCCTTCAAAGGCCTCATCCGTTCTCATTAAAATTCTCAGAGCGTTTCTCTGACCTTTTTAAGGAAATCTGACCCAAACTTTATCCTTAAGAGTGCCACGTTAAATAAACAGACCGGCGCTTGTCTCAAGAAGTTTGTGATCGAGTGACGGGAGCACTAATTAATCTCTTAGTGCCAAAAATATCACATGTTACTTGTGATGGCCAATTGTTCATTTATTTAAAAAAAAATAATCTCTTTTTCCTTGATGGTGTGGGGCTTCTTTGACCGAGGAGGGCTGAGCTGGTTTGTAAGAGTGAAGGGAGATGTACGGGCGGGTTGTGTTGCTGAGGTTTCTCCTCCCAGCTGGGTGACGGTGCCCGCATTCGGGAGGCTGGGGTAGGTGGAGTAGTTGTGTTTTTATGAATGGGAGCCCGTGGAGCCAGGGTTCAGCCCAGCTGAAGCAAACCAGCCCAGCCCCTCTCACCTCAGGGACTGTCTCTGCCTTTGCAGGTGACAAGCAGCAGGGCTCATGCTCAGGAAATGCTCTTGGTTTAGATTTCTCTTTAAATCTCCTTTTTTTTGTGTGTGTGTGTGAACAGTTTGGGTTGTCCCTGTTATAAAACACATCACTGATACGAGTAGGCTCTGAAGCAGCGCGGCTCAGACATTCTTTTCCATTAAAAGAAAAAGCAGCCTCGTTCTGTTCGTGAACTTGGCAAAGCAGAAAATAATTCATATTACTACATCAATTTTTTCTCTGAGAGCCTTTATTCGTGCTGCTGAATATCTGAAGTGCTTGATGCCTCCCCATTCCCCTTAGGAGATATTCTTGATTTCACTGTCAAAAGGTTGAGTGGCGTCGTCCAAACCTACGCAACTGGAACCGAGGGGAAGGTTTGATATTCCAATGAATCAGCTGGTTGAAGTCTTGGTTAGAAGTCGAGGGCATCTGTGTGTACCACTTTCCCAGCAAAGGTAAAGTCATTGGAAGTCTTTAAATTGGGGCAGCAGCTATGAATCTGCCGTTTGATGGCAGACCTTGAGAAATGCTGGGTCTCCACAAAGGCTTCTCTGAGCTCAAACCAAAAATAGAGTTGGGAAAGCTGCTGGGGGGTTCTAGCTTGCGTTTGGGAAGTCAGACCGACAGGAGTTGAGAGAGGTCTTCAGATTTGGTTTCCCTTTGTCCGTAACTAGTTAGAAAATTAAGACTTTGGGCAACAGAGCGCCCTTTAGTGTTATAGATTCTAATTTAAGAAGTTATTATTACTATTAAGATTATTATTATAATCTATTATTATTATTAGTACGTTATATATTAAGGAGAAGGCTTGATTTAAGAGGTGACTTTGTGTGTAAGATGGTATAGGTGAGAGGAAGGATTCTGCTTCATATCTTTGTTGTTTGCAATGGTCATACACCCACCCACCATTTTTAATCACCTGATCTTCAAAAGTAACAATTTGATTTTGATATAAACTGCAGGCAGATGAATGAAAAGCTTTCCTGACAGATTTTAAATATCTATCTATCTATCTATCTATCTATCTGCCTGTCTGTCTGTCTGTCTGTCTGTCTGTCTGTCTATCTATCTATCTCTACATGTGTGCGCATGCATGTGTCAACCATTCCATACAGGAACCACCCAAAACACTTGGGTTTGGAGGTCCACAGGGACTTGTGGGTGAGGCTGGGAGTAGAAATGCCCATCACCTTTCAGAAAGTTGATCAGTCGTTCGTGTGTTATTAGGCCACGGAACAAGACCCACCTTGTAATGAAACGTTCATGTTCGTGGCCTGTTTTACATCTTAATGACTGCAAGAGATCTGTGAAAGAGGTGGCAATCCTATCTAAATGTATAACCCAGAAATAGATCTATGAATGACTGTGCTCTACAGGAAACTTAAAAAGTAGTAAGTGATCAGAAAAGCTGGGGGGTTGCTTTCTCTATTGAGTTAAGAGTGAAAATGGAATCTCGACTCTTACTTAGCATTACATATTTCTAAATATAATTATAACTGTTTTAAGCAGCTTAAAAATGCATAGCCACTTACATTATTCTTTTGATAATTTCCTGTTAATGGTGGAATGATACAGGGTTAATGATGGAAAATGTTAGCACTTCTAATGGTATGTTGAAGAACAGTGCAGTCATTAAATTCAGTAAACTGAATATGTGGGCCTCATAAATAAATGCTGAATTATAATACAAAAACACACCATGACCAAATTAATTAGTATGTTTAATGTAGTGAATTCCAGCTAGGCTGCATACAGTATGGACATGTATTTAATATCTAAATTTAATATTAGCTGCATAAGTCAACTCTCACTTACACAGTGCAGGGTTAGTAATAGAAATTTAATATCTTCTAGGGGTTTACATAAGCTTTTTTTTTTTAAAAACAAACAAAAAAAAACAACCAAGAAACTAAGGTGTGTTAACTCTGTTAGAGGTTTTAAACATTGCCATTAAAAAGGGATGTGAGTGGTGATGTTCCCCCCCCTCAGCTCTCCCCATAACATGTCATCATCGTCTGGAGGCAGCGTGCCTGAGGCCCAAAATAACGAATCCATTCAATCAAAATGGTGACGTTCATTCAAATTCATTCAACAATCTAGGGCAGAATATTTGATATTCATGTATTTGATGCAAGCTTTTCTTTTGGTTTGCCATGATCGTTCTTGGATCAGATTTTATTAACCAAGGAGGGTTAAAATGCCAGTAGAGTCAGCTTGGTTTTTCAAGGAAAGCAGACAATCCAAGGCGATTTTCTTTAAACATTTTCAAGTGAGATTACCTCAGCTTTTCTTCTTCAATGACAAGTATCGTGTTTTTATCATGCAGGTCCTAGGGCACGTGGGTTTTCTCGAACTCAGCTTCTGAATTCTGAGGTGTGAGCGTAGGATGGGACTGGGGACTGGGGTGGTTCCCACGTGTTTGTTGGTGTGTCTAATTCTGCAAATCTCTGAATAATCTGTGCGGGGGGTAGTTGCTGGGACTTCAGCGAGACTGGGTTGTGAGTAGCCATTTGTGCCTGTGATGGGTGGAATACAGGCTTAGCCTCATTGCCTCCACAGAGGAGGCTGAGAGTTTGAGAATAGTCAGCATGGGTTTTCTTCTTATCTCCATGCAGGGTTACACACCCCGTCTGTACCCTTTGATAGAAATCTACCTTTGCATTGTGGGTTGGTTTGTTTTGGGTTTTTTTTTTTTAGTAAATACTTGACTAGAAATGGCTTGATGAACCCTGCAGTGTTTATGGAGGGGGACCATAAAGCTCTGAACAGCCTGAGAGCACCCTGCTCCGCAGCCAAACCTTGTGGCTTAATGTATTTAAGATAATTCCCACCCCCAGCATTTCAAAAAAAAACCTGGTTCTGTGGCTGTTTCTTTGCTGGACCACGCAAAAGGGCACCCTTGTCCAAAAGGGAGCACGGTGAGGTTATGCCCCTACCACCGTATTCAACACTGTGCTCTGGCTTCCCCCATGCTGGGACGCCATCACCTATATGGCTTTAACTCTTAAGGAGCGTCTCTATAGCATTTTGATCTGCATCAGTTCTGTTATTGTGTCCCCTCCCAGCCCTGAACAATCCTTGGGCACAGTTCTGCAGTTCAGACTGGAGCTGTGTTCTTGGGACCATTCCCAGTAAGTGCTATGCTTCCAGCTTCTCGATTTAGAGGTTAAGAGGTTTGGGGTTTTTTTTCTACTACCCCAGATGTGATTTAAGCAGGGTCTTTTGGGCAAGATGACCTCCAGGAGTCCTTTCCAACCTAAAATATTCTGTGATTCCACACCTGCTGGCTGCATTCCTCGCAGTCCTTGGGGATGTTGAATTTACTAGTTGGGCATCCCATCTGAGTTGGGTATCGCAGACACCAATTCCGTTGACCATGTTTGCAAGAATAGTTGGGCTTAATGGGCTCAGAATTCAATCATAGTATTCCCATTTTAATCAGTTTCAATGGACTGATGTTATTGTTTTCTAACCTGTTGCAGGGCTGGGTTTTCATCCACCTTGCTTCTATAAGATGGTTCCTATTAATTCATCAACAGGATTTGTGGGAGCGGACAGGCATAGTGAGGACCCTCTGTCTTAGAAACTTCAAGCTATTTCTTGAAAAGAGCTCTTTTACCATTGGAAATCAGCTCTTCTTTGTCAATGTGTTAATCGCAAAAAAACTCCCCACAGTCTTAAAAAGTCTTTTTTCAGCACTTCTCTCAAGTTCTAGAATCATTGTTTGGAGCAGTCGAGGTCCCCTGCACTAGAAACTTGAAAAAAATTAATTAAAATGTTAAGAAAGAAAAATCTAGCTTGCTTTTAGTATGCACACCTGCTAATTATTACACAATGCTAACCTGACAGAATTTAAGTTGACTGGTTTTTAAGTGCAGAATAGCATTATTGTTTATGGGCAACAACACGTATGGAACCCTGAGTAACCGCTTTTTACTGAGGCTTTTATTATAAGACTGGATTAAAAATGATATTAACTGACTTGATATGAGAAACTCTAAGGTTTGGGTTTTTGGTTTTTTTTCTGAAGTTTATATTCTTCGTGTGGTTGGTTACAAGCTGTGTAGGAAAAAATGAAAGCATGATCAAGGAGGGATCTTGGCTTTGTGTAGGTCTCTAAGGCCTTCTCTCTCCATTGCTTGGGAGGTTGGACACTGGTTCCAGTAGCGCAGCTTTGTGAGAGATCTCAAGTGTGGGTTCGGTTTAGTCATCTAAGATAATCAGATTTATCTATTTTTTCACATGTACATCCCTAACAGTAAATTGTGAAAGTGGTGTGGATGTTAAGGGTTTCAGATTTTTGTTATTTTTTTTAACATTCTAACTGAAACTGCATTATAGGTATTTCCAAACTGCCGTTTCATCAGCAATTTGCAGGTTGAAATTCTCCCTTAAAAAAAACCCAAAGACCTTGATGGCTACATTAACATAAGTGAACTGCACCTTAGAAATAAATGTTGCTGGGAATATGTAGAAGTTTTTCCTATGCTTTTTTTTAAGCTCTGCCTTAGATTGATAGTGTTGGGGGGGGGGGGAATGTTTTGCATTATTCCATTATAAACAGATTAACTGATAAGCACTGTGTCTACAGCTATTTTGAATATTTTTGCTGAAAGCAATGAGAAGAATTTTAAATTAGAAAATGTGCCAAAATTGGGTTAAGTGCATTTAAGTTACAAGGCTTCTAGCTCATGGATATTTTATAAAATGTAAGCAGACAATGGCTGTAGACATTTCCACCCCCTATAACATTACTGACATATTTATTTTAATTTCATATTCTACAAATCAAAAGTACTAGGGACTCTAAAAGCTTGGTATTAGTATTTCTTCATCCCCCTTTCCTGTGGCATTGGCGTGACTCTCTCTCGCTCATCCCTGTTCTGTTTCTCCCCGATGGCTGAAAAGGACTGTTAGATACCAATTTCGACTTCCAGAAGATGGCTTCTGAGATGTTGTTGTGTGACGAGCGCAGGAACTGCCTGTTCTTTCATCTCATCTTTGGTGGTTCATAACTGTCTTAAAAAAAAACAAACAAAAAAAACCAACAAAAAACAAAACAGTAAGCCTTCAGTTCGATTAACATTTTAAGCTTTCATAAGCTGCCAGTGCTTACTTTAAAAAATAAAATATAGCCACCCTGCACCCTTTATAGGCTGTCCTCCGCTCCATTGC
The DNA here is from genome assembly GCA_013400555.1 of Jacana jacana. NCBI lineage: Eukaryota > Metazoa > Chordata > Aves > Charadriiformes > Jacanidae > Jacana > Jacana jacana. The sequence continues at coordinate 67,371 of VZTM01027480.1, forward strand.
CCTCTCCCCTGTAGGAGCTTGGCTGTTTGCTTGGCTGTATGCTGAATTCAGAGCCCTGGTACAGCTGAAAAATAACCATTCAGGCTTCTTTTTACCTTTTTTTGTTTGCTTTTGGGTTTGTTTGGTTTTTTTTCTCCCTTCTTTTTATTTCTGTTTCTCCAGATAGGTAGTCAGCTCACTGACCCAGTTCAGCCACGGTGCTGAAGGTGCAGGGCAGGGATGTCAGGAGGGATAGGACTGCCTTCCTTGTTTATTATTTAAAAAAAGGGAATATCACACCACCTACGCTCTCCTGGCTTATTAAATTTAGAGACACCTACAGGAGAGAAAGGAGTTCCTAGAAATGGGGTTTGCAACTTCTCCTTTTTTTTTCCCCCTCTGTGAATTGCTTTGTTTTGTACTCAGCATCACAGAGGAAAACTTTGGGGACCAGGCTAACCAAGAGAAACCGTATATAAAAGAGAGGAAATGGAAATGCTGCCTTTTTTCTCTCCCCCCCCCCTCAACTGTATGTGTACATATATATACAGCAGGGCTGGTGTGGGGTTTTTGTTTTCCCCCCGTATATACTGGTTTACAGAAGGAAACATGACGATGCTGAGCTTGCCTTGCTCTGTAATGGAATTGCAGTTGTCCTCCAGGAGTTCAACCAGTAGCAGAAGGGATGTCACAGCCATCAGTATGTGTTTACAGAGAAGATAAGAGAGCTGATTTCTCTAGACCCTGCATTTCTATATTCAATTAAAAAAAAACCAAAAAAAACCAACAAAACAACAACCCAAAAGGCTCCACCCACACCCCTCCACTACCCCAACTCCAGGATGTTGTCCGTGTAGTGTCAGTGCTATCGATGCTCACCTTGGTGGTTCGTGTCTGAGAAGTTGTTAAGGAAAGAGTAACCTGGGATTGATAGAAACAAACCTGACAAAGAACCCTATTTCATAATGCAGCTTTCCCCAAAGTTTTTGCTGATCATTTAGAGCCGAGCTTCAGGGTTGCCAAGAGGAGATGCAGCTATTTATGGAGCTTTTCCCTCTGCCCACCTATTTCTCCTTCCAGACGTGGCTATATATAAGGGGATCACAGGGGTTCTGGCACTTTAACCCTCCCCTTTAGCACCAGCCCTTGTGACAGCAGGTAATTCTGCATCCTCTGATGGACTTATGGCTATGCCTCCTGCAGCCTTGCCGTTCTGGGGCAGCACAGTTCAGCTCCTGCTTTTTCCTGGCGAAGGTCATCATCACTTAGCTATAGGTTATGATGCTGATGCTTTTATTTTTTTATGTAGTTATTATTTTTCTTTTCTGTTTCCCATGAAGAACTTCAAGATTCATTGGATCAGAAGAGGGCAGAGAAGGGGAGGGGGCTTGGGGGGATATCTCGTCGCAGCCTGACGCTTAGGGCATGTGTTTGAGCCGGGGAAAACTTACAGCTTCCTTTAACCTGCCAGAAGTGTCCTTTCCCTTCATTCCTGCCGCCGCTCTGGTGCTGACATAGGCACTGGTATGTCTTTGGGCTGAGCTGGAATTTATTTGTAGAATTTATCTGTCTGAAAGAATATTATCTATTGGGATTTTTTTCTCCCTCAAGCTAATTTTCCTCTTGCTTTTTTTTTTCCTTTTTGTTTTTTTTTAAATAGTGTTTTGTTTTGTTTTTAAAATAGTTGTTGCTAGCTCAGTTTTCCATTTGGTGCCAGGGTACAGTTGCTAGTGCTGGCACGCAAGAGGAAGGAATTGGTGGCCAAAGCTGGGAATAAGAAATTGCTCAGAAGGCTGGGAGTGCACTTTTCTAAAGGGATTATATGGGATTAAAGCGAGCATGTAACTACAACATGAATGCATATCTATTAAAAGGCTAGGACAGGTAGAACACGGGCACTTCCTGCTCGTCAGGGATATTACCTGCTCCCCAGCGGAAATCTGAGTTTACACATCTGACTTTTATCTTCCTGGAGAAAGTTTGAGCCTTGGGTCGGGTCATGGTCCTGACTGTGCGTGCAGAGGGAAGCCAAAATTACATAAAACCAGTGTGATGAAGGAAAAAGTTTCAAAATGAAGTATGCTAGATGGAAAATAAATGAAGAAATGGAGTCTGCCTTTCTCACATTGGCAGCAGCACGGTGTTTCTGAGGTGATTGAAGCCAATTATCCCTATGTGTATGGGTGTCCTGGGCTCGCCCTCTAAACATGGGTGGGCTTGCCACCCCCAGCAATAGCAGGCTGACTACTCTGCCATCGCAGCCTGAAACACAGCTGTCGCTACAACCCCTCTTCGGTAGCTCGGGAATAAAAAGTTACGGGTGGAGTTTATGAGGTGTGATAGAACCTGTGAAGTTTACCCTTACTTTACACACCTGAGCACTGAGGCAGTGAAAGGTGAGTTGCTCGTAGGACCAGAAGAACTTAAGAGGAGAGCCCTCTTAATTAGCTTGGCTGGAAGATGGTTCGTATTCTTTCAAGGCTTATTTTTGCCTTGCCCATATTTGTTTCTTAGTGCATCGTTATGGTTTTCGGGCAGCAGAAGTGCATTCTGTGCTTCTGTATAGAATGAAGGTAATGTGTCGAGCCATGGGTTTGAGTTCCTCATCCTCAAATGTGGCGATTGCTTCCAAGGAGAAGACCTTTTCCTTCAAGTCTTGTTGTTTGAAAACCACCTGCCACTGCTCCTTCCGAATTCCGGCGTGATTCAGCTTCCCTGCGAAGCTTTGCTGGCTCGATTTGAAGGAACGAGGTGCTGACTAACCATGTTGTTAATGTGTTTAGGTGACAGTCTCGGCAGCTCACATCTTTTAATAGTATGAGTTCCTTGCTGCTGCCATGGGTGGAAACGGCGCCTGCTTCTAAGTGCACGTGGTAGCGCAAACATGGCCTTAAAATTAAGTAGTCTGGAAAATGTCCCTGTGAAGGTACACATTGTGCCTTCTGAACACAGAGCCCTGGCTTTTTCCTTAATTGCAACGTATAAACTTTAGCTGTTGACCAAAGATGAAGAAGTAATTGAGGTGAAATGTTTCATATTCAGTCACAGACTGAGAGCATCCTTTAATTTGGGTGATGGAAGGCTGTTGTTTTGGGGTTAGGAAACTGTTATTAGGTAGTTGACCTCACAGGTTTGTATAGATCAGAGTTAAAATATGTATCTAAACTTTATCTCCATTCCCTCAAAAGTATAAAAATGCATTGACAACTATATTTATTTATATATGACTTGAAATCTACTTTTAGTAAGACATAAATACCTTTAAATATTTAATTTTTAAAGAATTTTTTTAGGTTCCCTTTCTGGATCACAAGCTTACTTTTCTATTTCTAGTTGCAATTTAAGAGAATTTTGATGTTGTCTCATAGATGAGGTAGTTGTCAAGGAAAGGAAACAGTAGAAAGGTAAAGATACTGATGATACTTGAAGCCTAAGCGTGCTTCTTGGTAAGGGAGCATCAAAAGATAATGATGTAAAGCAGCATGTTTTACCCATGAAGAGTGTGAGTTACCTATTAAAAAGAAAAATAGAACCGTGTTGCCTAATAAAACAGTGATAATTCTGGCATTTTTCTCCTTTTTGTCTTGTGAACCCAAGCTGAGCAGGTGGCATTCTATTCTATGTGCATGTCGAGTCCTAGTGGGTTTTTACCCTCTCTTACCAGTTTGCTCATCAGAGTAGTTAATCTTAACCTCAGTTCAAATGGTAACTGAGCTGTCCTGTGGTGGAAGAGGCTGGGTAGAGGTGCTGGGACACGCTATTGAGTGCTTCTGCCTTGGAGCCAGGGGAAGACTGTAGGCAGCACTCAGCGTCCTCAGGTCCGTCACCCGTGTTTGTCACCTCCCCGGTGAAAAGGCTGGGATGGAGGATGCAGCTCAGCAGAAGGGGTTGTTCTTCCATGGAGGAGGGGGAGATGTCTTTGGAGAATTCTCGATGGGGTGATGCATTCATTTGTATGTTTGGAAGGTTCTCGGACAACAGCCGAGATGAGAAAGTCATACTCGTTTAGTGCTTAAAGCACGTGGTCCCCAAAGGCTTCTGTGCTCTGTGAGATTAAGAACAGCTTACTTAAACGGGGAGAGTGTTTCATCAGTCACCTTTCCTCAGATTTCAGTTATACAGTGTCCTTGGAGCAGCTTGAAAAAGTAAGATTTTTAAGCTGTCTCTCGGAAGAGAATCATTTGCCCGCGGTGAACTGGGAATCATGACCTGCGGCTTTGTGCATTGCTCTGGTCCGTGGGTCACTGTTCAGAAAGCACTGGAATGAATGCGTTGTCCTCCAGAAAAGAGTCAGAAAATTGAATTTCAGTTCAAAGAAATGTCCTTTCTCTCTTCTACTGTCAGCTGATCCTTAATGATTGGTGGTATGTGTCTGAGATGGTTGGTTTTGATTTGTCCATAAAGATGGCTAGATGATTTTGTGACTCTTTCAGCTTAAATTTTGTAAGCTATTCTGGCTTCTGGCTCAATGTCAACCTGATTTAAATCCTTATTCTTTTCTCCTTTTTTATTTTTTGTGTGTGTGTGCTTTTTTCTTTTTTTTTTTTTTACTGTCATTTTCTTTCCGTGTGCACTTCTTATTTTGAAGTGATGTGCACCACATCTGTCTGACCATAGAGGTTTTTAGCATTTAGCGTTGCTGACACGTTTAAAATAATACTTGTTTCTGGGAAAGCACGTGATGCCTAGGGATCCTGTGTAGCTGTTGCAGTTACTTCTTGATTTTTAGATTTTGAAGCTTCTCCCTCCTTTCCCAAGGAGTGGGTCCGTTTGGGTCGGAGGGAACAGCTTGCTGGAATTGCTGTGGCTCGTGTATGTAAGGATTGGACCCTCGGCGTAGGGTGCAGTGTCCTTCTTGAGCAATAAGGACATTTTCGTTAAGCTGTCTAGTGTGAAGGCAGACATATGCCTGTGAGGTCCGTGTCAGGGTAACAAGCGGGCTTGAAGTCATACGTCTTCAAAAGCTGACCTAGTCTGAACAGCGATGGTAGAGTGACCTTGCAAGTGCGCATCTGCTCTAACTTGGATACAGGGGTCATTTTAGAGGCTGTTCTCTTTGTAAATCAGGTTGCCTGCGCCTTCTGCAGACTCTACATTTTTCTGTTTCAAAACACTTTGTGTAAACACCTTTTTTTTTTTTTTTTTCATTTCTTCTTTTTTTTTTTTAACCTTAGATTGCAGAAACAGTTGGGAGGAGACACGGGGTTATATCGGACTTGAAAGGAGACAAAGCTAGTCTTTGTAAATCACCATCTTACTCCTTTTAGAGTACTATGGCACTAAGCACTAAGAAACTATTTCTCCCCCAATAATTGCTTGCATGCCTTGGGGATAAGCATGTAAACATTTACAAAGACTACTGATAATTTTATAGATACCTGTTCCGCTACTCTGCGCTCCCGTTTCCACCTCCAGAACGTTACTGCGCATTCCAGTTGGGGTGTGATACGTCAGATGGGCCAAAAAATAACCCCCAACCCAAGGAACCACCCCACAGGTCAAATGAGTATAGAGCATGTTGCCACGGGACAGCTTTCTCCCCATGGCAGGGCACGGAACAGCTTGTGTCTGTGGGAAAGTGGTGGCGAAGCTGAGGGAACAGTCTGTTCCTGCCGATGCTCATTTCGATGCCCCAGAATACGGTTTTCGGCGTCTCTGCTGCCAGGGTGTACCCTTAAATTGATGGGACAAAAGGGACAGCCCGGATCGTCGTGCAGAGAAATGGAATCTTAAATCTCAGCCCCATTTGGGGTTGGGTGGGTTGGCCATGCCTGTGGGGCTTGAAAGGGAGAAAAGGTGACTCTTCTCTGGGGGTTGCGCGACTAGGAGGAGTAAGGAAGGAGTTGGAAGTGTTTGGTGGAGGGTAGAAGCAGACAAAAGGGAGAGCTTTTCTCGCTGAATTGAAAAGGGAGGGGAAGAATCAAGACACGGAGGTCTAAGGAAAAAACATTTTGAGTTTAAAATGTACTTCAGGAAATAAATAACGGGGGGAAAAGTGCGGTGCCATCTGCAAGGAGAAAGTCTCTCTGGTGTTACGAAGACCAATGAGCTCTCCGTGTGATCTGCTGAAATGCTGAGCTCTCTAGGGCAGCCCTAATTCATCATCTGATTTTTGCAAGAGTTCACAGAATTCCAGAGGTGGTACCAAGAATCATCTTGCTTGCACACAGTTTTCTTTTCTTCCACTTCCCATTTTTCCACAGCAAGAAGAGGTGGGGGCAGGGACCTACTTCTACTCCCATTCAAGCTGTAGAGAAGGTTCCCATTGGTGTAGACAAGTTAGGATCAAGCACTTTGCAAAAAGGATGCTCTTCTGAACAAGAGTAGATGAGGAAATCACAACTTCATAGAATGGTTTGGGGTGGAAGGGACCTTTAGGATCACCCAGTTCCAACCCCCTGCCCTGGGCAGGGACACCTCCCACCAGAGCAGGTTGCTCCAAGCCCCATCCAGCCTGGCCTTGAACCCCTCCAGGAATGAGGCAGCCACAGCTTCTCTGGGCAACCTGGGCCAGGGTCTCACCCCCCTCACAGGAAAGAATTTCTGAGATCTAAATCTCCCCTCTGTCAGCTAAAGATGCTGTTTTTCATTCCATTAGTGGTCAGAGCTGGAGCTGTTCCTGCTCCCTGACCCCATGGAGATCATGGGTGGGTAGGTGTATGTCGCAGCCCAGCAGAATGTCCACCTTCCTTCCTTGCAGTGGCAGGCTGCTTGTTTTCCTCCTAACGATGATAAGCTGTCACTCCATCCATCAGTCCTCTCCCAGGAGACTGAGGGAAGACAACTTTACATCTGGTTCCTGGCCTTTGACCTTTCTGACTCAGGTGAAGAGATCAGGAGCTACAGCTCCCATCAGTGTGGTTCTTGCTTTCGGTACCATATCCAGGGCAGGCAGTTGTGTCAAGGACCTTTCCAGGGAAAACTATTCGTAAGTTTTCACTTTGATTTACTCATGCTATGTATCATTTGCGTAAATTATGTCTGTATATAAGCAGACCTGGAAAGTGGAACATAAGTTCCCTTTATTTTTTCCAAAGTTTCTATTGTGGAGCTGCGTCACGTCATGATTTTAACATTGCATGAAACTATCAAAAAGAAGAGTTTTCTACAGCCACAAAGTAACATAATTGGTCCCTCAAACCACGTGATGCTTCAAAACACTGGTATGTCTTAAATTCTGGCTTTGCCCCAGCATTTCTCCGGAGGAAAGCAGAATATAGCATCTTTGACCTTTTTGTTTATCCCCAAACTAATACGACATCCCTCTTGTAGTAACAGTCTCTGACGTACCTTACGCTGCGTCGTGCTAAAAAGAGCAGGTTTTGTTCTGCTGGGGGTTAAGAATATTTAATCCTTGAACGCTGACACGTACAACACACAGCCATGTCAGCTACAGCTGTTTCCAAACATCAGTAACAAAATTATAGATGGTTTTGAAGCTTCTGCGGTGGAAATGAATACGTTGGAGGATTCAACTTGCTGACAGTGTTTATGTAATTTAATCTCGCCATCTGGAAGAAAGTAAACATTTTTTTTAGGAAATTAAAGTTAAGGTAGCAAGCCCCTCGTGGGTTCTGGCTGCTGCAAATAGCTTAAGTTGAAGCGAGTTGATGAGAATCTTCAGTAGGGATTGA
>VZTM01027480.1:86068-132475 GCA_013400555.1 Jacana jacana
TTCAAGCAGTTGTAGAGAGGGATGAGGTCTCCCCTCAGCCTCCTCTTCCTCAAACTAAACAATCCCAACTCCCTCAATGGATCCTCATAAGCCTTATTCTCCAGGCCTCTCACAGTTTCGTTGCCCTCCTCTGCACTCGCTCCAGCACCTCATAAAGTAAAGGCTGAATCTAATACATTGCAAAAAATGGGTAGGTTTTTGTCTCTACTGCACAAGTCTGGGTCTTATTTTACCCCCAGATTTTACTGGTTTTACTTGAAAACCTTTCTCAGGTGTAGTGAAAGTGCTTGATAGCCTCTGCTCTGCCCTTTGGTCCTTTAGAGTCTGAGCTGTGACAGCGGAGCTCAGAAATTAAACAAAGGCTGTGTGGGGGCCGGTGGAAGGAAGCAAGAAGTGGCCAGATAAAGTATTAAACGATTGAAAAATGAGTTGCATTCCTCTGTTTGGAATAGAGAGTTTTGAGCAAGAAAGGTATCACGATTAGCTGTTTGTCTGTGCTAGACAATTACTGGCTTTTTCCGAGGGGAGATTTAGATGGGATACTAGAATGGAACTCTTTGCTGTGAGGGTGGTGAGAGCCTGGCCCAGGCTGCCCAGAGAAGCTGTGGCTGCCCCATCCCTGGAGGGGTTCAAGGCCAGGCTGGATGGGGCTTGGAGCAACCTGCTCTGGTGGGAGGTGTCGCTGCCCAGGGCAGGGGGTTGGAACTGGGTGATCTTAAAGGTCCCTTCCAACCCAAACCATTCTATATTCTATGATTTTGTGGTAGGTTGGTTGGTGTTTGGTTTGGATTTGGGTGGGTTTTTTACTTTTTGTTTGGGTTCTTTTCGATTTGATTTTTTTTTTCTTTTTTTGTTTGTTTGTTTCAGTTCCAGTGTTTGTGGGTTTTTTTGGTTTTGTGTGTGTGTTCATATATCTTTCTGGGGCAAAGAGGCACCTTTATGATATTCCTTCAAGGTTGTTTTTGAAATGAACTGCCTTATTTTCATTATAATTCCTTACTTCATACAAAACATACTACCATATTTCATTGGGTTATTTTCTTGTACAAAAACCCTCTGACACCATCTCAGGGTTTTCTGTCAAAGCCACTTAATTTTGCTGAATTTAGCCCTGCTGTACAGCGTTGCTATGACTTTTTTTCCCCCCTGTGAGCAGAGTTTTACAGTGCTGCTGGTTATGTAGCTCAGCTGGGCTTCCAGTGTAGGGTAGGGGATCTCTGGCCTTCAGAGCTCTTTAGCATTTTGTCTTAAACACTTGTGTTACTAATATTTGATTTTTTTTCTCATATTGGAATGCTGTGTTGGCTGCACTGGGGTGGCATCTTGGGTGTGCTCCTGTACCTGAGATGAGGCAGCGGTGTGGAATAAAGCAGACTGCTCTGTAGGCTTTTCTTTTGCTGTGGTTGTTTTTGAGATACAATCCTCGGTATATATTCTGTAAATGCCTTCTTTTTTCTTTTTATTCTTTTTTTTTTTTTTTTTCCCTGTGAAAACAAATAGTAAAAGGTTTAAAAGCGTAACCAGAGTGTGTGCTGCAATGATTTGTTCTCTTCACAGACTTCTTTACTGGCTGTATGAGCTATGTAGCCTATTCAAACACGTAGATCTGCAGTCCTTTTTTGCTATTTATTGGAGGTTAATAAGGTTTAAGCAGATGCTACCGCAGAATAAACAGCACAGTCTTTACAAACACATGAGTGTTTGACCAGAAAGTGGTTTCCACCCTTACAGTGGTCCATCGTGGACACCTCATTGTGAACCTGACCACAGGGACAGAGACAATCGGGTTTCTCCTGACTTTCAGAATGTAAAGTCAGAGTTTGATTGAAGTCCTCAGTGAAAATACTTTCATTTTTACTGGGACAGCAAAAGCCTCTCAGCCACTGCTGGGTAGTTAATATTTCCTGCGTGGTCATTGAGTCATTCAGATTGGAAAAGACCTCTGGGATCATCAAGTCCAACCATCAGCCCTACTCTACAAAGGTCTCCCCTACACCAGATCCCTCAACACCACATCCAATCTACTCTTAAACACAGTCAGGGATGGGGACTCCACCACCTCCCTGGGCAGCCCATTCCAGGCTCTTGACCACTCTTGCTGGGAAGAAATTCTTCCTAATGTCCAGCCTAAACCCACCCTGCTGCAGCTTTAAGCCATTCCCTCTCATTCCATCACTAATTCGCTGTGAGAAAAGACCAGCACCTCTCTACAATGTCATTTCTAGTAGTTGTAGAGTGATGAGGTCTCCCCTCAGCCTCCTCTTCCTCAAACTAAACAGTCCCTGCTCCTTCAATCTCATAAGATTTGTTCTCCAGGCCCTTCTCCAGCTCCCTGTCCCTCCTCTGCACTCGTTCCAGCCCCTCCAGATCTCTCTTGTGCTGAGGTGCTCAGAACTGGACATCAGACTCAAGGTGTGGCCTCACCAGTGCTGGGTACAGGGGGACAATCGCCTCCCTACTTCTGCTGGTCTTTGGTCTCCCAAAGACAAAGTGCTCTTCTGCTGCAGTTCCCTTACTGCTCTTCCACGAGCTCTGACAACCTGGTACCCATCAGGAGGAGGAGAGCACTGGATAGAACCACACACTGGACGTGTCCCACTCATCTTTCCTGATTAAGTGTTGCAGGGTGGGGGAAAAAAAAAGTGATGATGTGGAAGATCTTAAAGGAAAATCCCTCCCTTTCAGAACACTTCTTGCCTGCTTTTACTGAATAGCTCTGTAAGTGAAATATTCACCTTTGTAACTGCGTGTACAATTTCCAGTGTAAGATCAAATTGTTCAGAAGGAAATACCATTTGCCCTGTGGCAAACGCACAAGAATGTTCTATTTGGCTTATTTAAAGGAAAGGGCAACGCTTTCAGTATGTGCTGCTGCAAGAAAGCAGGAGCTTTCATCCTGAGTTTAGAAGCTGAGTTGTAAGCCCTAGGATAATTAGAATAATCAGTGGCTAGCCTAAATGCTTGCTACTACAGAGTTAGTTAATGGGAGGCAGGAAACGAAGTTGGTGTTTCTTTGCTAAGCAGATGATAGAAAAATAAGATGTGTAATTTCAAACAGGGATACTGCAGAAAAATTCTGGGGGTGCAAATAAATACCTCATGTACAGCTATCAAAGGGGGTGAGGGGAGTGAAACAACTCTGCAAAAGTGTTAGAAGATGTTTTAAAAGAAAAAAAGGCAAACAAATAAGTAGACTAGAATAATGGTGATAGAAATAAACGTTATTTCCAATTTGAAATTGTTTCCCTGATGATATAAACATACCCTAAGATGTAGTGGGCAGCTTTTTTCACTCTGCTTTCATCAAACTAGTAACAGATGTTAGCCTTTTCAGGTGGGTAAGGGTGATACATGACTTCACTATAATTTATATTATATAAATAGAGTATTTCAAGAAATAGAGTGTGCAGTTGGAAGATACTGTGTTTCTTGCATCTAATGTATTCTTGGCTTTGAGGTACACAGAAAGGAATAGTAAATGTCAGCTGGCAAGCCCTTTCTACTACTCATATGGGTAAAGTTAAGCACGTTTCCCCTGAAATGAGTGTTAATATTACAAATCAGACAGTTAATTAGTATTTATATATATTAAACTGGATCTACAGAATGTATAGGTGTGTATATTTCCACCCTGTAAAGGTGTGGGAATTCTTTTCCTGCCTACCACTGAATTTATAAAATATTCTTTCACCCTGGTTTTCCCATTTATGAAATAGGAGCAGTCCTGGTCCCGGTCAAGTGCTCTGATGCTTGTGGCAGATAAACCTGCTCTGGGTGTGTGTTCTGGGTCAGAAATAGTGTTATCACTGTGATACTGGGAATTTGTTCAGAATATGTTTGCAAGGACAGGTTTGGGTTTTTTTTCCATTTTGGTTACACCATCTGTGTTGTTCTTCTTTGTATAAAAATTTAAGGCTAAAGCAGGGCTTGTGTCCTAGCATAATACCTGATCCAGTGGGATGTCCTCTGCTGGATAACACCCTAAAGTATATAGCACAGTTCCATACATCAAAAAGGTAGGTAGTAGCTTGCTATTTTGGAGATAGAAATGATGTATTTTGAACACCTCCATCCTTGCACTCAGAAATTTCTTATCTTACAGCTGCTTCTTATTGCTGCTTTGTTTTAGCAAGTGGGAATACAACTAACTTTCCAGTTCGACCCCAGTCAGTGTTAACCTTCTAAAACAACGCCCTACCTTGAAAACAACTCCCTCTAAAAGTGTGTGTGTTGGAGAAGTACTTGGAGTTTTCTCTTTTTCATGCGTTGTGAGAGCAGGTATATCGGTGGGAGAAGAAATATTCGCTCACATGCCAAAGAGGTGAAGGATAAGTATTTGTAGCGAAAAAATAAGAAACTTCAGAAAAATGTGAAAATCCTCTTGAAGCTTCTCCTTCCCACATATGACCAAGAGAATTGCAAGTAGCTGTGGAAGAGATTAAAAGATGTTAATACAGGATGGAAAAAAACCCTCAACCTATAGCTGTGTTTAAACAATTGTTTTTCCCTGTGAAGTAAAAGCTTTTGACTTATTTAATAAAAAAAAAAAAAGGGAAAAAACCCAAACCAAACAAACCCAACCAAACAACAAAATAAAACACCAAACCCCAAAGGGTTCTTGGGATAGTTAATGGCTGGACTTGATGATCTTAAGGGTCTCTTCTAGCCCTAGTGATTCTGAGATTCTGTGTGAGGATCACCCTGGAAAATGGTACAAGCAAGTTTTGCATCTCATTTAGAAATTTATTTTTTTTACTTAAAACCCAGTAAAATGAGGATAAACCCCTGGATTCTTTAAAATGCTGTTTAAGCTGTGAAATGGGAAGTGAAATGGGAAAGGCTAGCACCTTTGTGAGCTGAGATGTCATTAATATAATGACATTTTTGCTAAATGTTCTGGCACGTAGTATTTTGTGTCAAGAGGCTGAAACTGATTCCTTAGGACTACTGCCAGTGTGATGTCTGTTGGGTGTTTTACCTCTATAGCACATAGAATTAAAGAAAATCTGACACTTGTGGTGTCTACCTCCAAATTCTAAAAGTAATAATTTTTTTTTTCCTGTTAGTTTGGCTTAATTTGCTTCCTTCTTTTTATTATGTGTAATTGATGTGCCATTTTACCCCCAAAAATGCACAGGAATTTTATGTGTGCCTTTATGAAGCGTGTTACTTCTCTTACGTAAAAGACACCAACGGTTCCAATGAGGATTAGGCTAATGTGGGCTGCCAGGCCTTTAACAAACAAAATAACTTTGTTAATGCGTCATGAGCAACAAAAGAAAATGAAAATAAATTCTTTCTTTTCATTCCTCATAGCTGAGAGTGCATTATGCCACCCATGTTTGTCATCTTGAGTTGTAGGCTTGCTTTTGCAGTCTTACTAAATTGCAGATACTGTTGATTAGTTGTAGACGCACCACGTGTGGTGTGACAAACGGGTTAGAGACCAGCTTTCAGAGAGATCCCAAATAGGCCAAACTATATTAATGTCTTATTAGCAGCGTGTTCTTATAGATCTCTGCAGCCGGTGAAGCATCCCACACAGACACTTAGAATCATAGAATCATTTAGGTTGGAAGAGACCCTTGGGATCATCAAGTCCAACCATCAGCCCTACTCTACAAGTTCTTCCCTACACCAGATCCCTCAACACCACATCCAATCTTCTCTGAAACACAGTCAGGGATGGTGATTCCACCACCTCCCTGGGCAGCCCATTNATGTAAAGGAGTGTTGGGTGTGCTTCCAAAGGAGTTGGCAGGTGAATATGTCCTACTTCGTGTCTGGCCCAACAGCAAACACCTGGAAAAGTCAACTGCGAATTTAGATAGGGAGAAAGTCATGTCTTGCCTCCTGTGATGCTCATGAATCCAGGTGTTGGGCTGGTGAAGACTGCAGTAAGCCTGGGTGTTTGTTTTGAAAGGCAGAGTCATAGAACTGTTGAGCTTGGAAGGGATCATCAAATCCAACTGTCAACCCAACACTGCCAAGTCTGCCACTAACTGATGTCCCTCAATTTTAATGTCTTTTTATTTAATGTCTTTTAAATACCTCCAGGGATAGTGACTCCACCACTTCCTTGGGCAGCCTGTTCTGAGGCTTGACTACATTTTTGCTTAAGAAATTTTTCATAATATCCAATCTAAACTTCCCCTGGTGCAGCTTCTGGGCTGTTTTCTCTTGTCCTATCGCCAGTTCTTTGGGAGAAGAGACTGAACCCCCCGCTAGCTACCCCTTCCTTTCAGGGAGCTGTNTCCACCAGAGAGACCAACACCAATACTTCAGGCAAGTATTTAATGTAAAGGAGTGTTGGGTGTGCTTCCAAAGGAGTTGGCAGGTGAATATGTCCTACTTCGTGTCTGGCCCAACAGCAAACACCTGGAAAAGTCAACTGCGAATTTAGATAGGGAGAAAGTCATGTCTTGCCTCCTGTGATGCTCATGAATCCAGGTGTTGGGCTGGTGAAGACTGCAGTAAGCCTGGGTGTTTGTTTTGAAAGGCAGAGTCATAGAATTGTTGAGCTTGACAGTTGGACTTGATGATCTCTCCCAACCCAGCACTGCCAAGTCTGCCACTAACCCATGTCCCTCAGCACCATGTCTACCCGTCTTTTAAATACCTCCAGGGATGGTGACTCCACCACTTCCCTGGGCAGCCTGTTCTGAGGCTTGACTACATTTTTGCTTAAGAAATTTTTCATAATATCCAATCTAAACTTCCCCTGGTGCAGCTTCTGGGCTGTTTTCTCTTGTCCTATCGCCAGTTCTTTGGGAGAAGAGACTGAACCCCCCGCTAGCTACCCCTTCCTTTCAGGGAGCTGTAGAGAACAAGATCTTCTCCCCTCAGCCTCCTTTTCTCCAGGCTACATTAGGTGGTTAGGTAAATACTAGCTAAATAGAGGTTGCTGGAATACTGAGTTTCATTTTCTTCTTTGTGAACAATCTTGATTTCATGGAAAGAAACATTTACTATGTTAGTGCTAAATTTAAGGTATTGTCTATTAGCTGCATGAGCCTTCTGCTCTGTCTGTCTAGTCTGGGTTAACAGCAGAGATGTGTCTGTAGAACATATATTTGGAATATAAATTTGCAGCAGAACTAAGTTTACATAGGGATACCTAGAATATTGAAATATTCTCTAGGGTGGCATTTAATAATACTATAAAAATTTATAATTAGAGTAATCAAGCTGGTTTTATTCTACAGGAACTTTCCTGTAAAAAGTGAAATAACAGGACAAAAAATCAAGTTAAGTTGTTTCTTTTGTAGCATGTAGGACTGTATCCAGAGAGGAATTAACTGTAAGAAGGGGGGAGGGAAATGAAATTACCAAGTATCTAGATTATGCTAATGACTGTAAACCACGTGGAAGAATATGCTCTGAATTTCACAAAAGAAATTGAGTATCTTGCCATAGGGCTTTCCCTGAAATAGGTTCCTTCAAATAGAATATGGGTGTCTCACCAAGGTGAGTTAAGGGAGGGTTCTTGTAGTTTTTTTGTCATGAAGAGCGTGTAAAAGCTTCTCAAGCACTGGGAGCCTCCCCTCCTGTTAAGAATTAGCTTGTCACCCAACCCCCTTGTTGTGGTTAGTTTGAAGTTTGGGGTTTTTTGGTTTCTTGGTATTTTGGTTTGTTGTTTTGTTTTGTTTTGTTTTGTTGTTTGTTTTGTTGTTTGTTTGTTTGTTTGTTTGTTTGTTTGTTGTTGTTTTTTAAGGGATTTGGTATTGAAATTTAGTCAGAAATGGTTCTTATCGATAAGATGAGGTCATGATCCAGATGTCCTGGGGGCTGTTACCTCTCTGGGTGTGAATCTCAGAAATTCATTTTTGCTGTGTGCTGATTGCTTGTTAATTTCCTTTAGATCTTGAAGGATGCCATGCTCTTCGGGCGGGTACAGTAGGAGTACCATGAGCCTGAATGGGAAGGTTCTATTATTGGGAAAGGAATTGCTGTTATAAACTATTCTGTGATTGCATAAGAATACATCTGGAAATTGGGAGGGACCTCCTGAGGTTGCCTCATTCGGCTCCTCGCTTGGCTCAAAGCAAGCCTGGTTAGATGGGGTTGCTCAGTGTCCCATCCAGTGGAGTCTTGGACACCTGGATGTGGAGGTGGAAGCAGGGTGGAGACCCCAACGCCTCACTAAGCAACCTGTGCTGGGCTTTTCCCATTCTTATGGTAAAAATATGTTGTTTTCAGATGAACTAGCATGTAGGAATGGGCTGCTTCATCCTTCTGTTACTGTCCTCTCTCCCCTTTCCCTGTCCTCTCTGAACCTGAACGTAAACCAAAGCAGGCTATTTCATATTGCAGCTCTTGCTAGGCTGCTTGCTCCTCCTCATGGAGGAGAACTCTTCTTACACTTAACGTACCTTAAACAGATATGTAATCTTGTCGTAGCTTTGTGTGTCAGTGAGAAAGAGAACTCTTTCTCCTAAGTGATTCTGCTTGGCTAACTGCCTTTCCATTCTCCATCGGAGTCCTTCTGCAAGGTGGAAGAAAGCCTGAGACACTGACAACAACCAGGCGACTGTTGCTTTAGCTGGAGGAGCATAATGTCATTAGTGTCCTCTTTGGTATCGTATTGGAAGGGACGTGAGAGGAAACCGGGAAACTGAGTGTGGTGTTTAAGGAAGATGACATTTCCATGTATAAAAATAGTTTGCCCTTTTCTGTGGATGCTTATAACCCTTATAACCAAGTAACATTTGTGCTCGTCCTTTGCTGCTGTTGAACACATCTTACCCTTTCTCTACTGAAATGTGGAACTTCCTACTTCCCCCGCCTCTGGTGGGCAAGCAGAGGTTTTCAATGGCTGTACTTCTTCCCTGTCTCACTGCCAGTAAAAAAACAACAAAACCCCAAACTTTAGTTACTTATTGTTACTTAATCGCAGTGGGAATGGCTTTTGAAGGAGGGTATAGCTAGAGAATACAGTTTTTGGCTGAGACAAGGAGAATTGTACTTTTTTTGCCAGGGAGGTATTTCCCTTGTGGTTTTTTTTTTCTCACAGGGGGGAAAAAACTTAATTGACCAAAAGTGTGGTTTACCTGCTTCCCCAACACTGCAGCCCAGCCCCTGGGCCCCAGCTTGAAAAGCTCAACAGTTGTTTAAGGGTTGTCCTAAATCTCAGTTTGTGCGTGGGGAGCTACCAACAGAATGAACTATTTGTTTTGCAACGTCTAATATACTTAATTTCTGCAATAGCATAAATAGAAGGGATATGCTGGAATATAAATTTGAATAAGATTGCTTTTTGGAGAAGGAACTGCATAATACATTTCCGCCCTGTGGAATGCCACAATTTATAGGCTAATGATATACCGAAAGGTTAATCGGGTGTCCTCTTTTTCTGAGGCAGCTATTTCTAGGAATAGCTGTTTCTAAGCTTTTCATCCCAATTTCTGTCAACCAGATTTCCACAATGAACAGCCCAAAGGAGCATAAACCACAGCTTCTGTTGCGGAGTGTGCTTCCTTTTTACTTTAAAGCGATGATTAACCCTTTTTTTTTTAATAAAAAAACACAACTTCCTTTTGATGTGACCAAGACAAAGAGAGACTCCCGTAGCCCTTGGGGATTTGCCTGCACTCAACCTTCTTCAAAAAATCCTGACCTTGGCTGTCCCGGCGACAAGGCTCTCAAGTTGTTAAAGCAGATTTAGATGAGAAGAAAGCAGAGTGTCAAATATGCATATTTGTTGCTGTAGACGGGGCGTAGCGAGGAGCACATAGTCCATACATGTTAAGGCACAGCGTTAACCTGATGGGACAGAAGACAAGACACCGTGGAACAAACTCCCCTGACGTCCTCGCCTCTGAACAGGCCCCTCTGAACAATGACGGGAGGTTATACTTACTTTTTGGGGAGGTAGGAATATCGAGGAAGTCTTTTCCCCCCAGTTCTTTGGAGTGCAGATGTGTGGACACCTCTTCCTTTACAGTTATAGCACCTTCTTGTCATATGCACCAGAAAAAGTCCCGTGCAACGCTTTCCCATCATGGTAGAACAAGAACTCAGTAAGTTGTTATTAAAAACCCTGTGATGGAACACATTCCTGTCTTAATTGGGTCCTTTACACATTTCCCTGGGAACACAAAAAAAACCCCAACCAACCAACCAACCAACCAACCAACAGTGTCCTGTTGAGATGCCCTGGTGAGTCCACATCTGGAATATTGTGTCCAGTTCTGGGCCCCTCAGTTCCAGAAGGACAGGGAACTGCTGGAGAGAGTCCAGGGCAGGGCTACCAAGATGATGAAGGGAGTGGAGCATCTCCCATAGGAGGAAAGGCTGAGGGAGCTGGGTCTCTTGAGCTTGGAGAAGAGGAGACTGAGGGGTGACCTTATTAATGTTTATAAATCTGTAAAGGGTGAGTGTCAGGAGGATGGAGCCAGGCTCTTCTCGGTGATGTCCAATGACAGGACAAGGGGCAATGGGTGCAAGCTGGAACAGAGAAGATTCCACTTAAATATGAGGAAAAACTTCTTCACAGTGAGAGTGACTGAACACTGGCAGGGGCTGCCCAGGGAGGTTGTGGAGTCTCCTTCTCTGGAGACATTCCAAACCCACCTGTGCGCATTCCTGCTCCAGCAGGGGGATTAGACTAGATGATCTTTCAAGGTCCCTTCCAACCCCTGAGATTCTGTGGAAAAAAACAACCCACTCCAGTGCATACATTGAAGCAGTCACTGGGTTATAAAGGGAGCTTCAGAGATACTGTACTTATCGGCTGCACATGAACAGTTTGTGGTTTGAAGAGGGCACCTGGGATGGAGAAATCCAACCTTCTGCATCCAATTTTACCTGGTGGAATATGGCATTAAACCACCCTGTTGTGCCTTTAAAACTTCATTTTGTCAGTTGGGACACCAGACCATATGGAAAAGCTTATGGATAGTTCGTGCATCACTGTTTCCTCGTTTTCTACTTTATAAATTGGATAATGTGGGGAAAACATTTTGTGGTAATCAAAGGTAAACCTTCAGGTTCAGCGTGGTGTAAAACTACACCCTATGTCTTAATTGTCTTATTGGGACGCGAACATTGTGCCTTTTTGACTCAGGTTGTGTGTTAAAGTCAGGGCTGAAACTAAGATGACTGAAATAGGAAATGAGGAAAGGGTGAGGGGGGGGTCTCCTTCACAAGCGCTACTTGAAGAATTAAACATCCTCAGGAAAGAAATTATTACTCCTTTTAATGTGGGAACCAGGCTTGGGCTCTACATCTTCTGGTATTAGCCAGTTTTTTGTCTTTATTATTTTTATTGTTATTACTTTTCCTCACTGCCGCCTACGTTTATTTACTCATCTCCTTCTGTACAATTGTTTAGTTCACAAATGGGAGGTTTTCTGGAGGTAGCTGTCGAGGCTGTCGTGTAGCTAACCTGTACTCAGTGCATGAGCTCTGCAAAAACACGTGCCGTGTGTGTGAGGCGGGCTGGAAAGCTGGCTGTCGGTACTTGTTCATCTAGCTCTTAGCCTTGCCGTTTTCTTGCCGGTTTTTGAGCGTGCTGTCGCGTTTCTGGCTTCTGGGACTTAAAGTGTGGGTGGAAGGGCCTCCCAAAGAAGTGTCCTTTCATGCTAAGATGGGCCAAGTTAAAGCCGAGCGAGCGGCGAGAGCATGCCAGGGCTATAATAATGTTTGTAACGTTCATTAAACTGTTTGTTAAGTAATGTATTCAGTCCGAGGAGTGTTTCCCAGCTTCCGCAGCGCCCATTATGTGTCCTAGTAAATTAAGGCTCGGAAAACCTTTGTTGGAGCTATAATACTCAAAGTGACATCTAATTCCCCCAGACAATAGGTACAAGCCTGCAAGCCTCTCTAATTCTTTCCAGTCTTTACATTTTATTGATTCTTTTGTAACCGCGTTCCCATCCCATCTATTACAAGCAGGGCTGCTTAGAAGTGTGAAGTTTGACCAGGTTTGACCTAAGGGGCGTTAAAAACAATAGCTGTCTGGCACACAGCCGGCCAGCCCGCCGTTACTTTGAATCCCGAGAAGAGCTGGATCCGTAACTGCTTGGCCCGGTTGTGAAACCCTGGCTTTGCTTCCGAGGAGAGACGTGTTAATTCTGTGGTCTGACTGGGCTGGGTGTGAGCGGGGTTCAGCTCTCTGCTCCCATTATTAACCGTACTGCTCCGCTTGGCTTTATGTAAGGAGTTCATTTTTGATTCACGGCTTCGTTTTGTCTAGTCCCGGGTACTGTTTTGCATGTACAGATGTAAGCTTTTTGCTGCAAAGTATGGATGTAATCCTTTTCTTTCTTTTTTTTTTCCTTTTTTCCCCTCGAGATGTCATATTTTGTGTATCTCATTACTGAAATTTCATAATATCTGAATGGGTAGAAAGAAGAGTAATTTTTAATGAAACGAGCATAATGCATTTTTATTATTTTGTGCATATCTTACAGTGTAAAACACATGTAATAAATAATTTATAGTAAACAAACACATCTTATTTTTCCCACCGTATTCATCATCAGTTTCAAAGCTTTGAAGTTCAGTAAATAATTTATGACAGTTGTTAGTGTAAGGAAATCAAACCCTACTCCTGATCCTGCTTGCTTTTTGTCCTTGTTGTTCTCTGGCAGAACTTTGATTGGTAGCCAAAGAGAATGGTAAAGAATGTATGAATAACCGATGGGATTCATTAGACAGGCTGAAAATTAAATCAGATATTTTGATCTTAAAATAATATTTGAAATGCACAATGAAAACTGTCTGTATTTTAAAAATGTTGGATTTTTTTTTTTTTTCTATTTTTAATTGGGGATGAATTGCATAAGACAATGATGGAAGTAAATATTTTTAATACCAAATGGAACATGTTTTCAGCCTGCTTTTGTTCTCGAAACTTCAATCGGGGTGTCTCAGCCTGGTTAAAGATCTTGCTGAGACCTGCTGGATTTGCCGAGAATGGAGGGGGGGGGGAAACAGATGCCAGAGCACAAAAAGCAAAACATGCTTTTGGGTGAATAGATATTCTAATTCCTTTGTTTTCCCTGCTCAGGTGGGAAAGCCAAAGACTTTGGAGAGATTTTGAAGCGTTGAAGAGATTTAATTTTATTTTTTTCCCAGCTTGTTCAGGCTGTTCAGGATGGTTTCTATTTATGTGTTGTTATACAAGCTCTTAAATACTCCAATAATATCTTGTCAGTTTTCACCTATGGTCTGACTTACCTAAAAGTTAAAATAAAGCAGGAAAATAGACACAACTTGAGGCAGAGATATAAACACTGTGTAATGCTGTAACTTGCAGGTCGCGGTTCTTAAGGTCTTCAAAGTGGTTTGAGTCCATCCTCATTTTGGCTGCATAAAACAGGGTCTGGAGAGTAAACCTTAGGAGGAGAGGCTGAGGGAGCTCTGGGTCTTCAGCCTGGAGAAAAGGAAGCTTAGGGGAGACCTCCTTGCACCCTAGAACTCCCTGAAAAGAGGGTATAGAGAGGCAGGAGTTGGTCTGTTCTCCCAAGTCACAAGTGATGGGGCAAGAGGAAACGGCCTCAAGTTGTGCCAGGGGAGGTTCAGATTGGATATCAGGAAAAATGTTTACATGGAAAGTGTTCTTAAGCCTTGGAATGGGCTGCCCAGGGAAGGGATTGAGGCACTATCCCCAGAGGTATTTAAAAGATGGGTTGTCATAGTGCTTAGTGACATGGTGAAGTGATGGATGGTTGTTTTTTATCAGTTAGGTTGATGGTTGGACTAGATGATCTCAAAGGTCCCTTCCAACCCAGACAATTCTATGAATCTAAGGTGATTTGTAGGTATAGTGAGCTGGATATTACCAACCATGGCAAGGACAGCTGTACTGTTCTTGCTTTTCAAGGGTTTCTCATCTCAAAATTCCCAGTACACCACTGTTTTTTCCCTTGAAATGAGGATGGGTCCTGCCTTCTGTTGGCAAGACCACGTTAAGCTGCTGTCTTTATTGGCTCACTAGTTTTTCTGCCATGGCAGATAACAGAAGAGTAATGTTTTGGAAAGTTTTTATCTCTGAGAAATATGGTGATAATTTCACTTGGCAAAGGCATGTTACTACGTTTTCCCTATTGAGTAGTAATAACATTCTCCAAAAAATGAATTTGTTAGAACATTTCAGGGAGGGAAAAAAAAGCCACCATCTTTTATAGCTGAAAAGTGTTAGCCTAAATATAGATGTTATCATCCACTGCTCAGTGTTGTTGGGCAGTGGCAAATGGTTTCCTTTAGGGATCTGTAAATGATATGAGGAGCCAAGTATTCAATTTTCACTTGGTGGCTTTAGCTGCTTTTTAAAAAATACTTTGGTTTGGTTTTGTTTTAAAACCTGCTCTCGTTATTTCTTTCCCCATAGCTTTTGCCATGCTGGTTTTGGTCTGGTTTTAGCTGCTACATCGTAAAAACAGTGATGGCAGTTGATAAAGGCAACGATGTTCACAGATGAACAACCATATTCTTTTGGAAGCTTTAACATTAAGAGAATATCAGCAACAATATTTGTCCACACCAAACGCATGGCTTTGATGTGACCTTGTGTGTGTTAATTTTTCAGTGCAGGAGGAACCTGTACGCTTGCCTAGAGCGTTGCTGGCTTTCATAGATCAACTTGAAGGACTGGGGCTTGCTTTTTTGGTAAAGAACATGGAAAGTATTTGTCAGCTACTGCTCCCTGTTTGAGATAATGCATCATCTTTGTACCTCTCTTCGGTCATAGAGAGAATCTGCTGACAGCAGGTCTATGATAGAACAGGCCTCATCCCCCATTGACTTTCTACTTTCAGTGTCACTTTGGGCCATTGTGTCTAGTTTCCAAGTAATGATAATTTCCTAAAGCACTAAGCTAATTTTAGCACTTCTCTTTTTTTTATTTTTTTTATTTTTCATTGTTGTCTTATACAGCCTAATGGTTCTTCAGAGGCTAAGTTCATGTGTTTCACAAAGGGAGAAAAAGTGCTATAGAAGAAGAGGGGGGGGGGAAATATCAGTCATGTTCAAGTTGCCTTTTCTTGTACTCGGATACTTCTAAGAATTGTGTCGATTTGCATTAAGCTGTAATATGTTTTTGAAAACAGCTGGATTTCTTGGCAAGACAAATCAAGCAGAAAAGGTAGGGAAAAAGGCCAACTTGAAGAAAGATCAAATTAACCTTAACCATTGCCAATATTCTAGTTACTGTAAAAGGTACATAAACCTCCGTTACCTGCAGGACGAAGGCAAATCTTCAATAACCGTCAGTTCGGAAGGATCATAGTTGTAGTCTTTGTGACCACTAGAGGTTTCATAAAAGGCAAGATATTAATGAATACAGGCCTTGGTTCTTGGTATTGAAATGTTTGGAGTTAAATTTAACAAAACGAACTTGTGCAGTGTCAGTGAATGCCGTCTTGAACTAAACGTTCCTTTCTAGGTCACCAGAAGCACCAACTACTCAAACTATCTAAAACCATGTGCTTAAATGAAAAGAGTTTTTTAGCATAAATCTACTTGAAGAGATGAGTCATTCACAGCAAAAGAGATCAGAATTGGAACCTGACAAACGTGCAGTTGTACATAACTTTCCTACAAGTATCAAACTCTCTTTAATGTGCGTTAGTTGCGAAGTCAAGTCAGATGTCTGAAGCAAGAGCTGAGAGCAAATATTCGTAGAGGAAGCTGATAACAGCCTTAATTAAGCTGCTGCTGTCTTTCCACGATAAATTTTGAACTTTTCCATAAGTCATCTGACATAACACTCCATTTGCATCCAGGAGTGTTTGATTTAGAACAGCTTGTTTGTTAAGCGCTCTGCAGGTACCTCTTTGATAGCCCTCCACTGTCTCTCCCTGTAGAGCCCAGGAGCATTGTTTCTGCAGTGTGGCAATGGGGAGAAGAAGGAGGTGGTGTATCTTGACCCGAAGCTGACCTCCCAACACTCAGCTTTTCCAGGGTTGACTTGGTGTGCCCTCAGAAATACTCTTTCTCTCTTTAATGATTAGGGTGTTCTTGTATACCAAATTTCTTCATCTCTTTTTAGTTACTGTAAAAGGTAAAAGGAGAGATGTGCATTTGGTGGATGGTGGTTGTTCTCACTAACGCTTAGCCATGACATTTGTTTGGCAGAGGCTGTTCCACACAGCTGTGTCACACGTGAAACCTTCCACTTAGTATTCTTGGTGTTGCGGTCAGAAAGAAGGACATCCACCTTCTGAGGTCATCAAGCTTTTATTTGGGATCAACTTCTGTACCAAAATAAACATTTTAATGGATTTGAATTTCTGTTGGGGAAGATGTTCAAGGTGGGGGCATTCTCAGAGCTTAATAAAAAGCACTGGCTTTTGGGTATCATCCAGGATATCCACAGAACAAGCCCAAAACCTTGATCTTGCAGACTAAGTTGGAATAGCTGAAGGTGGAGAAAGAATAATGGGTGCTGATGGGCTGAGGTTTTCTCAAGATTGTGGTAGGGTTTTTCCTGGGATCCATCTGTGCTCCTGGATATTTGGGGATTTGACAGTAATTCTGCCCATTTTTTTCCTTGCTCCCCTCTGGTTACACCATAGTGAACTCATTTTGTCTTTATATTATGTTATTTCACAATATCTCTACCTCTGTTCTACAACTTAGCAATTGTTGATTTAAAAACTACTGGCACTTGCTTCATTCAAACTTTGGCTAAAAAGATCATTTCAAGTGTGTTTTTAGAAGCTTTGGTGGGCACAGTCCAAGACAACTGCATTCCTGTAGCATTGACTGCAACTGCAGTGAAAGGCCCTGAGATAGTATTTCAGACGGTGGATTTTTTGAACAGCGAGCTTGTCTTGCGTCCTTGGATTATTTGGTTGGACTTATTCTGTGTATGTTGCTTTAGGGTGTTGTATAGGTGGTAAATGTGTTACTAAATCATCAGTGGCTAAAACTGTCCGACTTCATCGCACTTCTTCTCGGGAGAGGATGACTGGAATTGAAAAGTAGGTTTTGTATGAGAATTTTTTGGTCAAAAAAAACCACCCCAAAACCAAACTAAAATATCCCCAAACCAAACCATAAAACACCCATTTCTTTCACCTGTTGAGAAATTCAGTTGTTTCTGAACTAGCCAATTTAGTAGTATTCTTCTGTATAGTTTACTTAAAGGAGTGCCCAGTACTACTCCCTCTCAAATAGTGAGTAAGCAGTATTCACAAACTCTCATTCTTGCAGCCAGAGAAAGCTGAGATGAAACCGGATCATTAAGTTGATGTGAATTACAGAAGTCGTCTGCAAGTTTGCCCAAAATTACAGTATTCACTGCACTTCGTGACAAAACGAACACAAAAGGTAGAGTTGCCTTTCACCAGAACGTGAGGATTTGTGAGAAAAAAGAAGCTCTGAGGGGAGAGCTGGGGAGGCTCTGATCTAGGTGGCGGCTTAAAACCAGGCAAACGAGATCAAGCTTGCTCTGGTGTATCTCCACTGGCTGTGCTTCTTACACCTGCAAATGTGATCTTTATTGTTTGGGGGTTGGTTTTTTTCTTACCTCATCTGCTTTTTACTCTTCTTTCTTTTTCTCTTTTAAACTTGGTATGCTTCTAGATGAATTTTCAGGTTGGGGTTTTTCTTTCTTTTTTTTTTAGTAGGAGCTTGGAAAAAAATTCAAGTTTGACTTTTCTTTTTAAATTCTCAATTTTTGTTGTTTTCTTTTTTATCTGTACATGTGCACGTGTGTGTTTGTTGCACTCCCACCGGTGCAGCAGTGCTTCATAACTTGTGAAGCGTTAGGATTTGTTGGTGTCGTACCTTGGCTGGGGAAGCAGGCGCCAGTAAGAAACGGTATCCAGTATGCACTGCTGATGTGTTTAAAGTTACAACTGTCATTCAGGTTGCTCCTTGGGCAATTGCCCTTTGCAAGCAACTGCTGGGTGAATAAAATATTGTTAGCTTTCATCTCCATCAATTATTAAGGCGGCCACCAGTTGAGTGGTATTTGTACCTGGAGTAGTAAGTTTTTGCAGTGACATCTCTGGGTGGTGTGTGTAGTAAATCACAGCAGTAGGCAAAAAACACTTCTGCAAAAAAAAAGGAAAGTTCGAGTTTGCACTTCTCTGGTCTCTAATTAACCTGTTACGAAGTCTGTTTGTAATGGGATTAGTTGCATTTTGAAGAGAATGAAAAGACAGCAAAGGTTTAAAAGTTTCTCGGTGCAGTTTGATGTTAGCGCGGTGAGGCAGTAGGGACGTCTCTGGACAAATCAATATTCTGTTTGAGGAGTTCTGCGTGCCAGCAGGTGTAGGAGCATCAAAACAAGGAGATGCAGACCCGGAACGCGTGTGGTGCTCCTGTTAGCTGAAGAGCTGCTCTGGGTTGGGATGAGAAGGGTGACGGATGTAGGGAACTCCTACAGACAAGCGGATATCAAAGCCTCGCTCCGTTGCCTCGCTCTCCTCAGGTTCCATCCTGCCCTCTTTCCTTCCTGCGGTTGGCAGACACTTCACTGAGGTAGCACCGTGTCCAAAGAGCTGCTGAGAACAGAAGCAGATGGCAGCTCAGTTATTTATCCATCCTGCACTATTTATTTCTCTATTTCTCTGGAAACTGAAGTTAATTGCCATTAAGCTGCAACTTCCAACTCCTGCTCTCTTTTGTTTTTTCCCTCCTTTCCTTTTTCTTTTCAGAGGAGCAAATAGAAACCATGTTTGGTTGTTTGGGTTTTTTTGGTGGTTTTTTCCCCCTTCCTCTCCTAGTTGTGAATACTTCAGAGCTGTAATGAAGGGTCTTGGAACAGGCTGTCCAGGGAAGTGGTGGAATCATCATCCCTGGAGGTATTGAAAGGACTTGCAGACGTGGTGCTGAGGGACATGATTTAGTAGTTACTTGGCAGTGCTGGCTTAACAGCTGGACCTGATGATCTTAAAGGTCTTTTCCAACCTACGTTATTCTATGATTTTGTGGAAGATGGCTGGATACTTCATTACAGAATCACAGAATGCTATGGGGTTGGAAGAGACCTCTGGAGATCATCTAGTCCAACTCCCTGCCAAAGCACCCAGAGCAGGTTGCACAGGAATGTGTCCAGGTGGGTTTGGAATGTCTCCAGAGAAGGAACCTCCACCACCTCTCTGGGCAGCTTCTTCCAGGGCTCTGCGACCCTCAAAGGGAAGAAAGTTCTTCCTCATGTTTAGGTAGAACTTCTCATGTTCAAATTCGTGCCCGTTTCCTCTTGTCCTGTCACCGGGCACCACTGAAAAAAGACTGGCCCCTTCCTCTTGACACCCACCCCTTAAGTATTTATGGGCCTAACATTGTGAATGTTACAAATGGCTGTGTGTTCCACCACCGGTTTATGTGAATGCTGCTACATTTTAAATATTTAAATATTTTTTATTTTTTCATCATCTTCCTTCAAACCCAAATCTTGTGCTGGAATTGAAAGGGCACAATCCTTCACTGTCTGTAAGGTGGTAAGTGGGACAGGAGGAGAGTGGTCCTGGAGCATTACACCTTCTGTGTGCCTCCTGGAAATTCAGCTGCTTTCTCTTGGATCTGATACGGAAAGAACTGCGAAGGCAAGAACGATATTACCCATAAATTGCCTTACATTAATTCCTGTTCTAACTCCATGTAGCACATGTAAGTGAAAATCTTGGAAATATGTTTGCTAAATCATGTGGTAAATGGTCTTGTTGATGACTGCGGAGTTGCTCTGGGGACGGAGTTGTTAAGCACTTATTATAGGAATCCAACAGGGCAAATTAAGAGAAACCTGTGTGTGGGCTTGTTATTTTAGGACTTTTATGCTCATCTTCTGAGAGGCCTCACGTAGGACCTCATGACCTAAAAAGACTTGATGACTTTCAGTCAGAGGTTAACTCCTGATATCTCAGTTACTGACCTATCAACAATGAAAATAATCACCTCCAAGGGAGGGTTTACTGTTATTATTCTTTAATGCTAAATAGCTGAATATTGCTGTTAATAATACATATGAAGTAGCTTTTTCGCTTTCTGCTTAGTTGTACGTGGTGCCCTCGCCTATAACTGAGTCTTTTTATCCTTGTGAATTAGGGGGGATGGTTTATGTTTCATTGTAAGGAACTGCAGAGCGGGTTGCTTATTTGTTTGTAAAACCATTGCAAGCGTTTCCTTAATCTGTGCGTGTTCAGATGCAGTGGGTGGAACTTCAATCTCTGCACCAAGTGTTCCTTGGAAATAGTATTCCCAGTGCACGGGACCGCTGTGCGAGGTAGAATTTTGCCATTATAACCAATTCTGTCACAGGAGACCCAATGCAATGGTACTATTTTTTTGCTGGTTTTTAACTCTTGTAGGACTTAAAGTGTGCGGTCCAGACTCCACAACCTCCCTGGGCAGCCCCTTCCAATGTTTCACCCTCACCATAGAGAAGTTTTTTCTCATATTTAAGTGGAACCTCCAGAATGTCTCCAGAGAAGGAACCTCCACCACCTCTCTGGGCAGCTTCTTCCAGGGCTCTGCGACCCTCAAAGGGAAGAAAGTTCTTCCTCATGTTTAGGTTTTCCAGCTTGCACCCACTGCCCCTCGTACCATTGTAAAGAAGAAATTCTGTGCAGAATAAGTTGTGGGCAGGGGAGGGGCCTTCAGACTCTCTAGTCCAGTATAAACTAGATGAGAATGAACTTTTCCAAAAATGCCTGACAGACTTGATCATCTCGCGTGCAGTCAGGAGCTCAGTGGGTTTTGTGGCGCTCCTGTAATTTGGATAGCCAGATTTGGAGGCTAATTAAATCTGTGGGCAACACTGGATGTCTTAAGTTCTTAAATTGTATCAGGACCATTTTGAAATAATGGGATTGACATTTACTTTTGAAGCTTTTTTAAAACTGTATTTGAAAACATTTTAAAAAAGGAAAGCTTCAGAAGAATTAGTAGAGATTGCTGGAAAAAGTCTTCTCTCGTGTCTTAGACTGTAGGTAGTCCTTCAGTTCGGCTCTGTGTACTAGATAAATTTACTTTTTATTTTTTTCCTGACCTCCAATTACTGGTGTAAAAGCCAAGGGGTTAAAAAAACTTCCTTTCCAACTTGGAATGAGCAGCTGCCTTGAAATTCAGCCAAGTAAAATGGCATTTAGGCAGCGAGTAAACGCTTACAGAAAAACTGAAAATCAGGAAGGCACAGTATATCCAGTGGTTTTTTTTCAGTTCAGAAGAGGGGTGCCCGTGTAGGTGTGTTGAGTACTTCTAAGACTATTGAAAATAGTAAGAAATATTTGACTTTTGGTTTGGTTTTTTTTATTTTATTTATTATATATATTTTTAAGTCTAAGTCACATTTGTGAGGCTGGTGTCCTGTCACAGTTTAGGCACCAGCAAGGCAGGGACAGGCTGTTCTTTGGCGTCGTGGCTGGTGCTTGTATAAAACCCTGCCAGGCTGGTTCAGAAAGCCGCTCAGAGCAAATATTAACCTTAAGCTTCTCTTCTTTCCTCCGGTGTTGTGCCTGCTTTCTGAAACGGTGCACCTTGCAATCATTAAAATGTCAGAGCCAAAGAAGGGGGCTCTGGAGAGGGCAGCAGGGAAGGGCTGGGATTGATTTAAATTGTTGGAAAATTTCATTATCATCATTAGGCTCTGGCCTGCGTGGGATTCTCCACGGCGCGCGGCTGAAAGGGTGCTGCCCTGCCTCAGGTCGTCTGATTCTTTTTGATGGCGGGCTGTGGAAGATGCACAAACGTTGAATTTGTGATTAAAGGCAGCATCCTTGGCAAAGGAATAGCTGCTGGGGAGACAGAGTTCTCACATCCGAACTCAGATGAGGCTAATGGCATGGGCTTCAACAAGGCCAAGTGCCAGGTCCTGCACTTGGGCCACACTCACCCCATGGATGGCTACAGGCTTGGGGCAGTGTGGCTGGAGCTGCCTGGCAGAAAAGGACCTGGGGGTGCTGGTCGACGGGCGGCTGAACATGAGCCAGCAGTGTGCCCAGGTGGCCAAGAATGGCATCCTGGCTTGTATTAGAAGTAGTGTGACCAGCAGCAGTAGGGAGGTGATTGTCCCCCTGTACCCAGCACTGGTGAGGCCACCCCTTGAGTCTGGTGTCCATTTCTGGGCACCTCAGCACAAGAGAGATATCGAGGTGCTGGAACGAGTACAGAGGAGGGACACGGAGCTGGGGAAGGGCCTGGAGAATAAATCTCATGAGGAACGATTGAGGGAGCTGGGACTGTTTAGTTTGAGGAAGAGGAGGCTGAGGGGAGACCTCATCACTCTCTACAACTGTCTGCTTGAAAGGACATTGTAGAGAGGTTGGTGCTGGTCCCTTCTCAAGGATGATATCCGATAGAACAAGAGGGAATGGCTTCCAGCTGCAGCAGGGTTTAGGCTTAACATTAGGAAGAAATGAAAAAGAAATTCTTCACAGGAAAGAGCAACATTTCCCCAAGGACTGGGAGTGAACACCCTAGGGGAAAGGAGGAATCTGTGCAATCTGGTTTCAGGGGAGGTGAGAAACTCCCTGATGGAAAGAAAAACACTTTTGGTAAGAGGAATTTGGATATGCAGAACAATTTTGGCTTGACCAGTTTGCTCTTGCTGGTGAGGAAACCAAGGCAGGGAAATAAATATGCCTTTGCACTGTTTTGTTGTATGTGTTTGTTTTAACAGTCGCTGAAGTTAGAAACCACGTTTTGGAATCACTGTGTGGTTTGGTTCCATCATTTTCACTCTTTCTCCTGGAGATACTACCTGTTAATCCAGAAAGCTTTCCAGCTGCAGAACCCTGGGAAGGGTTGCAGGAATCCTGGAAGGATTTCAGGAGGTCGGGCTCTCAGGGGGAGGCTCAACCATCTCCACTGCAGTGCCAGGTTTATGGAAGGATGAGGACATTTGCCAGGACAGCCAAGGAGAGGGACCGTGCCAAAGCATCTACCAACACAACCTTAAGCTCCTGGGACCTACAGCCCCTTTTTGGTTTTTTTTAACTAACTCTGGCAAAATAGTTCATCTCCATTAGTTTAATTCAAGACATTCCAACAGAAATGATGGGTATTATACCAATATATTTTGTTTGTTTGTTTGGGGAATTCATTATTCAGATCCTGAATGTGTATTTTGCAGTTCTACCAGCTCTCATTAAGAGCTTCTCCAGCATATGACAAGGTGAGGGAAATCGGGGAGTACCTGTCAGTTTTCAGGGTGTTCTTCAGGTCATTTGGTCCCACCTCTTGCTCAAAGCAGGGCCTGCATTCAGAGCGGAGCCCGGTGGCTCCGGGTCCTGTTAAGTCAAGCTCAGAAAATCCCCAAGGATGGGGATTTCACAGCCTGTCTTGTCAGGCAGGCCCAGAGCTCAGCCGTCCTCATTAAGAAGCTGCAGAAAAGAGTTTGCAGGGCATTTTGCAGATCATTTTTTTAATATTTGTTTTTTTCTTAAGATCCCGACTCTAATGTGGGTGTGTCCCATTTTTTATTTCGGGGTGAGATGCAGATTAATTTAACATACCGAGCCTATGTGTTTTGATCTAGAGCTTTTAGTTGATGCCCTCTAAGAATGCTCAGGTAATAGACCTTCATTGCTTTTAAATCAGTGTTAGGATTTTACCTGTTGGTGTCTGCTTTGGTATATTGGAGCCACTGAGGACTGTTTGGTAACCACTGAAGTGTTTAGTCTTATAACATTGTTTGCATACATTTATTTTTTGTTTTTTCAAGTGTGGAATAGAAGCCCTCATTCAGGGATAATGCTGAGATGGGGAGGTCACACCTATCCCTGTAGAGAATTCCATTATTTTCAGCTGGCTTTGGGAAGAATAGCGGAGTGGTGTGTGCATCAGGTTCCATAGCTGGAAAATGGTAATATTCCCCAAGGAATAAAGGATCTCAAAAGTAGTAGATAACAGTAATTTCATGTTTTACTGAGGTTACCTGTGTTCCTGGAGGGTAAGTAAAAGAGGCAAGGTGCGGGGTTTTTCTCATGTAACCCTCTAACTAATCAAGGGTTTACAAAAAGTTACAAAGGTGGAAAATAAAGATATCCATAAGGTTTTATCATTTTTCATGTCTGTGGTAATTACTTCTTTTTTTTTTTTTCTTTTTTTCCCCTGTTTGGGATGAGTCCTACTCTCTCTCAGAAAGGGACACAACTGTGGTGTTGGTGGTGAAGTGCAAAGAGCTGAAGCTGTCACTGTTGGAAATGACATTTTCGGGAATGAGAGGTTCGGTTGCCTCGTAGCAAGTGTCTTTGGAAGTGGAAGGTGCTGTCCTTGTGAATTACAATGAATGAAAATACTGTGAGAGGAGGTGTTTGTGTAGCCTGTCTTGTGCAGCTTTTCCAAAAGATGTCACTGGGTACCGATTTGGGGAACACGGTTTCTTTTAGAGCAAAACCAGTGTGTTTGGGACAGACGTGGGTGACACTTGTGTTCCCTGAGTTCAGGGAACTCGCTGCTGGTGGGATTATGACCGTCATCCCAAATGCCTGCCAGAAAAACCCACCCCTGTACCACGTTTTGGAAGTCTTGACCAGTTGACTGAGAAACCATTATAAAAAAAATTACCTTACGAAAAAATCTAACATACACAAATTTCATTCTGCAACCCAAAACTGTCGTCTTTGCTATGATTATTTTATGGCTTTTAAGAAAAAATTGTGGTGTATTTTTCTAGAGGCTTTTTTGTTTTTTTTAAGATCCTTTAATACCTGCCCATACTAGAATCAGAAATTCCTCGAGTCTGCTTGGAAAGGTGGTATTTCTCTAGAATATGAAACCAGAAGTTGGAATGTGTTCTGATTTGGTGGAATTGTACAGCACTTCTGCTAAGGTTAACTTGGTAGGTCACGGGATCATCATTGCAAGGGACAAAGCAAATAACAGGCTCTGCACCTGGGGCACTTATATTTTTATGTCAGTCCCTGATCCCCCTTAAAAGCCACTTGAAATCACAGCGCTTGAAGTGAATTGCCGAGCGTGGACCCAGCCTTGGAAAATGGGAGCACGGCCCCGTTCTGAGTTTTCAGTAAGAGTGGCCTGTCAAGAGGCAAAGGTTAATACCCTATTTTAATGCATGGAATTAGGTAGGAATTAAGCATTTGGACTTGGAGACACCTTTCCAATGACTAAAGGGCCCTAAGGCTGGACATTAGGAAAGAATCCTTCCCAGAAAGAGTGGTCAGACACTGGAATGGGCTGCCCAGGGGGGTGGTGGAGTCCCCATCCCTGACTGTGTTTGAGAGTAGATTGGATGTGGTATTGAGGGATCTGGTGTAGGGGAGAACTTTGTAGAGTAGGGCTGATGGTTGGACTAGACGATCCCAAGGGTCTCTTCCAATCTCAATGATTCTGTGATTCTATTCTCTGATTCTAATTTTTTTTTAATAATCCAGCTGCTACTCCCCTATTGATTTTTATTTTTTTTGTCATGTTGGGAAATATATATATCTGTTCTTTGAGACTGAATAACATACAAGAAATAATAAAAATGTTAATAAAATGTTTTTTAGTGTTTAGAGAACTTGTTGTGATGACTTGGTGTCTTGATGGATGTATTGTTGAATCCCACTGTCATGTTCCCCAGTGACCTCGGCTGATGTACTTGACCCTAATGCTTCATCGTTTCCATATAAGATCTTTGTTTTCCAATAGGCTCTTGTGGCAAGATGATGGTCCTTGCCTTAGGCATATGTAGTGTTAAGGCAAATTTAGCACATGAAGGCCTCCAGCCAACTGTGTGAGTACAGGCTGGGAGAGGTGGACTATCTGTTGTTATAGTTGATAACTATCTGTTATCAAAACCAGTTGAAGATTTTTAACGTCTATGGACTCTATGGAAAGTTTTCCTCTAGTTAGTCATAGTAACTGCCCGTTACCCATACCTGTAGTAAATACATCATGGAATCTGGCATGCTGAGTACCAACATTTTTTCCTGATAACACAGTATTATTTGTATGTGAAAAGGCAGGCG
The DNA here is from genome assembly GCA_013400555.1 of Jacana jacana. Lineage (NCBI taxonomy): Eukaryota > Metazoa > Chordata > Aves > Charadriiformes > Jacanidae > Jacana > Jacana jacana. Next base: position 111,937 of record VZTM01027480.1, read on the forward strand.
TTAGAACTGCAAGCAAATCCTCAATTTATGCCCAACTTTGGTCTCGCAATGGGATGCTTCCTGAAAATCTGAATGGGTGTGCTGATGGTGCATCCAAATCTCCTCTTTTTCACATTCATCTTCTTTACTTACTCATCTAAAACCAGGGAAGATGCTTTATTGTTGTGTTGCGCAGTCGTTTGTTACGGGTTGTTAAAACGCGGCACAGTCATTTATTACAGAGTTAAAATCTCGTCTGGCCATTTGTTATGGAGAGTTAAAGCGTTGGCTGCAATAGCAAGAAATTGAACTCTACTTGGGTTATTAAGTCTTTTTTTGCCCCCCCTCTAATTGATATCAAGTGAGAGAGCTGTCATTTAAAAGCAGTGCCGTGCTCTGACAGGAGCTGAGTGTCATGAACTCCTGGCCAGAGTGGGATCACAAAGACACATGACAGGTAACACCAGAAATTTGGGTGGGGAATTAATAGCTATGATTTGCTTTCAGGTTAGGCTTCCTTTTCCTCATGAGAACGTAGCACTTGGGTGTTTATTGCAGAGAGGCTTCTGCCAAGTGGCAGCTCAATTGTATTTTTCTGCTTGTGCATAGAAAGCCATCAGTTTATCGGAGATTGGCTGGAGAGGGTGGAGTTTTAGGTACCTGGACTCCACCTCCTTTCTGCCTGCTTTTCTGCCACGGGGCTGGTGGCTCTTTTTTTGGTGTCTGCGTTATGAGCTGCAGAGCTATTCGGCAGCTGGAGGTGGTCATTACATGAGGTTCTGGAGCTGGGTGTGTTTGAGAGAGCTGGTGGAGTTTGCTCCTAATTTCAGGAGTTCAAATGACTTCTCTTCCTTAAAGGGCTCCCAAGCGGGACTGGCAGCACCATCTTACCTGACTGGGTGGCTCTTCCTCAAAACAAAATCTGTATTGCAGCAAGGGTTCAGGTGATCACCCAGAAAAGCAATGTGGTGGCACGAGGGCTGGTTTTCAATAGCATGGACCCCATGCTCATGTTCCTAGAGTGGAACCTGCCTCCTGTCCCTTGTTTTTACAGTATTAGTTGCTTTGGGCCCCTGGACCATGCTTTTAGGGTCTACTGCTGAAGTTCATGGAATATGTCAGAATGTTACTGGCCAAGAAATGAAAGAAAATGGAGGGTTCTGACAGGTTACAGCTGAGTCGGTACTGAAATGGCCAAGCTGAAGAAAGATGTCCTTCTATAGCTTGAGAGATGCATTCACACAAAGTCCATCTATGCCCAGTGGATCTTAAAATACCCAAACAAGTTACCGTTTCAATTCACGTGGCACCGTGAGGGCCACCCAAACCCTACGTGTTCCCGTGGTGTACTGTTCAACCTCGTTCCCTCACTGCAGGAGGAGATGCTGGTGGGGAAGCCAGGGGAGAATCACCTGTGGGTATCAACCAACGAGGGTCACCTGCAGCGGTGGCTTGTGTCTCACTCCCACCATTACCTTTGCCTTGGGCATTTAGCCGAGGGGAAAAGACTCTACTTAAGCAGAGTCTTCCCTGATTTTTGTGCCACAGATTGAAAACACGTAGTGAGACACAGAAGTCGAAGCTTTAGGACTGGATGTGGGGTTGCACTTGGTCTGGTGGTGTAATAACTCTGGCCAAGTTCTCTGAGCTGATGAAAAGAGCAAATGTCATTTTACGTGACCTTGGCTTTTCAGTTTCTCGGGAAATGACTGGGAGTAAGACCAGTACCATTGTTCAAAAGTGTTTTAGTGACACCTATCACTAGAAAAACGTTACCCGCTTCCCTCCTCCGAGTCGCTCATTAATGTCTTTGCTGGCTGATGGATAGTTTTGGTTGTAAGATTATGTAAAAAGAAGAAAAAGAATTCCACATTTTAGAATAAAAACTGTTTGGACTGTACCCTTAAAGATGAAAAAGTTGTTATTATCATCATCTATAAAAATTAAAATTCAATTTACATTTTTATTTAAGAATTGTAAAACGACAAGTTTGAGAAACGTGTAATTTTTCTAGAGCTTTTTCCTCCTACAAATATGTTGAATGGCAAATATGAAAACTCAATAGAGTCCAGACAGAAAGGATGTCAGAAATGGGAATTCTCTCCTGTCCTGGTGGCACCTACGTCTGTCTAAGTGAGAGCGGTGACGGTCTCGTAGCTCTTGGTTTCAAACCCTTGAGGTCCTTGATGAGCTGGAGCGTTTCCTGCCCCTCTTCTCTTTGTACAACTCCTTGAGGGATCGGATTGAGTAATGCCACGTGGAGCATCCTCCCAACATAGGAGGAGTGATGGGGAGACAGACTGGTCTCAGCTTGATGAGAGGATTGATGGGAAGCAGCACAGAAGGTTCAAGCCCCATGCTAGCACGAACTCACTCGACGGATAGAAATATTTGCTTATAAATTGAAAGAGTAGGTAATAATGGTGTTTTTTATGATTACATTACATGATATTTTACGATTAAGCAGACTAATAGCTAGCAGATGGCAGAGGCTAGCTTTTACTTGTCTACCAAGATGATGGATGGCAATGATGGGAAAACATTTTTTTCCCCTTGTTAGGTTACTCCGAAAGCTTGTCGTGGACAAGCAATTTACAATATGAGTCAACAATAATTTGTATCTGCTTTAGATATTTTTTTGGGGGGGGAGTAGGGAGGTATCAGTTCTTCTTTTTCTTATTTTACTGGAGTTCTTGCTTCTTTACTTCTTTGGGTGGGGGGAATAGGATCAACTTGGAAAAACAGGCCTTTAAAAGGGTGCGTGTGGGCCTGACACATACAAATCGTCTGTTTGTATGAAGAATAAATGGTGGGAAGTGGTTTTTTTTCCCCCCACTGTTCTTTTTCAGTGCTTATCATATTACTCGGGCGTTTTGACAGAAAAAAGAGATATGCTCTGTCTTTTGTTTAGGCACCTCAGCACAAATCTGCGTTGTTGTATTGCATGCTACCGGGATAGTTAAGGCTACCCAGTCACAGTAATGATTGCAGTGGTTTTCATCCCTTTTATTTAATTGGTATTGACTTACTCAAATTATCCATGAGCGTGTTTTATACGTATTGGCTGTTCAAGTGTTATTTTGCTCGTGGGCTGTTGTTTGGTTGGGTTTTTTTTTTTCTCCTGAAGTACCACGGCTGGAGAATACTCCATAAACATGAATCAGGCTGTTCCACGAGTAGCAGACCTGAAAACTGCATTTCTTCTAGGTTTGTTCCCTGCTTATTTTAGTTTCTGGTGACAGATGCCCAGTTCCCTACCGTGTCCCCAACATCTGGCATTCCATTCAGCCTGTCTCAATGGTTTTTGGCCGGGTTAGGAACGCCGTCCTTGTGGTTTTGACAGAATTGTGATTAGCTAGTGGATTGTCACCTCTCCAGGGAAAAGGGGACAATGCTGCAGTGGCTTTTCCCTTGAATCACTGCACTGGGTCTTATTTTTCTTCAAAGTCTCAAACTTCTATGAAATTCCTATCTGAGACGTCTACCATACTGCCAAATTTTGATAGAACTTGGACAACATAGTTCAAACGTTCGGCTTTTGTGTCTAGTCTTCTCATAATAACATTACTTTCCTGGAAAAAAATGGGCTAAAACAATCAGATGGCACCAGGGTGTCTTTTCTCCTTAAAGAACCCAATAAGATTATGGGTTATTATTATTGTTATTTTCCTCTAGTAAAAGGGAAAGGGAGGTCACTGCAATAATCACAGTGACTACAGCATAAAACAGCTTGAGATCCATTATTTTTCTAGATAAGAAGACTCTGCCTTTCAGGCAGAGGATGCTCCATAATGTATATATCTGATTTCTATTAGAAATATGGGGTCCCTTAAATTCCCTTTATGAATTCATACACATGATAAGACCTGAGTGTACATTAGCGTTAAGGAAGTTCAGGTTGATGTCAATGGGAGACGCACCCACTGAGTCCCTGTAATTACACACACTTAAAACTCCCTTTTCTCAAAGGGTTTTCGTCGCAGCAGACTTCTAGTGGCCTTTTGGCAGGGAGAGAACGATGATATTGTCTCACCTTTTAGAGTGTGAAGAGGAAAATATATTTGGACAGTTGCTGGCAGCTTTAGTGTACTTGTTTTCCCTAGTCCCTGCTCCCAAGGAGCACTTTTTCCCTGGTCAGCAATTAAATTGGTTCTTATTTCCACCATCCTCTGCTTTTCACTACCGTGTTCAGATTTCGGTGGTGAATATATATATATATGTATGTTTTTGCCAAGAATTACAGTTTTGTTCAGCTTCCCTGCCTTTAAATAAATCTCTATTTAGCATTCTCTGTAAGACACAAGCCTCAGACCAGTATGATAATACGATGTTTTCCAGCTGGTATGTGTATTGCAGCCTCCACGGGAGTCACGGTGGGTGGGTGCAGAGACAGGGAACGGGCCCGGATTAAAACTGACTCGGTGGAAATTGGGTATTTAAGTCAGGGAAACCGCAAATTTTGGGAGGGGACAAGGAAGAGGGATGGCACAGACCTGGGTGGACACGGTGGAACACAGGGTTGCTGCTCTGAGGGCTCATCTGGGTTTATACTTGCGTAAAACTTCATAAAAAAAACAACTTATCTTAATCCTATTATAGAAATACATATGCAGATTTCTGGATTAGAAGGTGGCAGCGATTGCCGTGCTCTTAGTGTGCAAATCCCAGAGTTCTGTCAGGATTATAGACAATAAACTAGGCAATAGGTCTTAGCCAAAGAATGCAGAAAATGTGTGATTGACTTCAGTTGTCTTTGCCCGGATTTTTATTAGCTCTTTGTGTCTGCGGCGTTCCTTCTTAATTACGCGTGTCGTCTGAGGGCTGCTCCAGCTCCTTTCGAAAATTATATAGCAAAATGTTAAACACAGGCATCTTTAGAGTGTGTGTTTGTAATATGTACCTTACTGCTGCAAAGCTACGCCGTCCCGATTCCTATAACTATTCAAAGTCAGTCCTTCATTAAAGCTGCTTTTTATTTTTTTTTATGGTATGTGGCTCTTTTGTTGCCTTAATACTTCTCTTTTTGAAAGGAAAAAATACTTTGCATTTTGTGCCTGTCTCTAAATTATGCCTTCATGGTTTCATTACGGTATGTTTAGTTCTATTTTTATCCTGTTTACCTGCTTCATATAAGTCACTTTGCAAACCCTTCTGACAATGTAATACTTCCATTAACAGTCATCAATATTGGCAAAGGGGAGATTGATCCACGTTGGGTAGCAAATGCTGAAATTGCTCCTCAGAAATGTCTCGAGGAATGTATCGCAGCATTTTTAGCAATTAGCTTGCTCTGTAAGATGGTATGAATATTGATCAGATTGCAGAATTGAACCCTCTGTGTTTTGAGGAGGTAGTGGAAGTTAACCACAGATTGTCATAACTAATTTGCTGTGTATTTAAGTCAGTGAAGTGTGAAGGAATTTAAGAAGTCTATGGAAACCTTTTATTTCACATTGCAGAACTTTTAACCGCCGTTTGCTCAGAACCGTCTCATTCCAGGTGAATCATTCTTCAAGGAATTTTATGGGCCAAGGGAAGTTCTTGGGGACTGTGGACAAAAATGCTGTTGTCTGTCCAAACCAAAAGCAGAATGTGAGGAGGAACCTCTTCACTCTGAGGGTGGCAGAGACCTGGAAGAGGCTGCCCAGAGAGGTGGTAGAGTCTCCTTCTCTGGAGACATCCAAACCCACCTGGACACATTCCTGTGCAACCTGCTCTGGGTGGACCTGCTTTGGCAGAGGGTTGGACTGGATGACCTCCAGAGGTCCCTTCTAACTCCTACGTGTCTCTGATTCTACCATGAGTGGTTACTCCCAGTTTTTCAAGCATCTGTTTGAGTACCTGCCTACTGCCCGTTTGTATGCTGCGCACGTCTGCGGCTCCAAGGACGGTGGCTCAAGTGTATCTTGATGTTAGAACAAAAGGATCCAGGTTTTCTGACGAGAACCAGCTGCCATTCAGGTGTTAGCAAAAGATTTTACCCCTGCGAAAGGAAAACCAAATGGCTTTCAGAGCAATGATTTTTGTTTCTTAACCTTTTACTAAGTAAGTAAAGTATTACATATTGATGATGATCCCAAGGGTGTCTTCCAACCAAAATGATTCTATGATATCACATATTGAAGTAATACATTACTTATTTTATATAAGTAAAATATATTACGGTGTTTGGGGATTTTAGTTGTGCTTTGGCTTCCAGAGAAGGCAACCTATTTTATTATTGTCATTGTGTCAACAAGCACACTTTTAGCTTTTAGCCAAAACTGGAGCTGAAAGTACATTAAATGGTGTGCTGGGTCCATCGGTGTTTTCATACAACACTGTACCAGGCTCTTCTAGCTGATCCAGGATGATTGCTCTCAGATTTGCAAATCACTGCTTCATGAGACACAGCCACAGCAGTGAAAAGGTTGGGGAGCAAGAAGTATCTCCCCCCTCACCCCCCCTCCTTTTTTAGAACCACAACAAAAAAAGGCAATTGCATTTAAAGGGGAAAAAAAAAAGCCAAAAAGCCAAAGCTGCTTGTCTCTCTTCAGCAATTAAAAAAAATTATTTACTGCCTGGCATATGAGTCTATGAGTCTAAGTGCCCAATTCAATTTAAAAGAAATAATTTATAAAGAGTTCTGTTTTCTGGCTTTTGGAATAAAAGTTCTCCATTATATTCCGTTCCCTACTCAAAAACCCCTGAGTTCAATACCGGTGGTAATAGAGGCTGTGAGAGTCTGTGTACAAAGGGACTGCGGAAAACAAAACAAAAACCAGAAGAGGAAAAGTAGTTCAGATCTCCGGGAGGTATATTTTTAGTTACAAAAAGACTTTGTTCTTTTGTATATCATGCCTTTTCAGGCAGTTTTTAAAAATTAGGCTCTGGTATTTGCAGTGGATTTTAGTGGGATTTGCATCTAGCACACAGGAGACGGAGTATTCAAAGTGTACACGTGTGCGTGTGTTAATTTACTATAAGAAAAAGAAATCACTTTAAAGTATTACAATTTTACAGTGAGACCCAGCCCAGTAGTTAAAAAACCCCAAGTTAAATAACGTTTGCACTGCTGTAGACCCACAAGATTGCCTAGAAAGAAAGAAGAGGTGGGGAAAGAATTCTTGCTCGCTCCCTCTGTCCGTGTTGCCATAGTGTCCAGTGGTGTCCCCCCCATCCTGTGTCCCCCCTGCCCCTTGCTAAATGACAGTAACTGATTTGTTTATATGCTTTGCTTGTGAAAGAGGCAGGGTGTTAACCCCAGTAGTGGATGGCAGGGTTTGTGAGGCAGGAGCAGACGTCTCGCTCAAGGTCACAAAAGGCAAATTCTGTTTCAGGAGCCTCTGACTCCGCAGCGTGCTCTGTCTCCTTAGCTCCTTCCTTGGCCTGTGAAAAGCTGGTTTGAAAAATCAAGTAGTGTCCATTTGTACTATCAATTTTCTATTAAGGAAAAAAAAGTATTTGGAAAAAATAGGACATTAATCTGAGCAACTATCCCAGTATGTAAAAACATCCACTGAAGTATCCCCTGTGTTTCCAGTTGGGCCCTTAAAGGCGAGACCAAACTTCTTCCATTTATTTAAAAAATACTAATTTTTTTTAAACCCCACTTTTACCCCCACCCCACCTATGTAAAATGAGGGAGTGCATTAGTGTAGGTGGGTTACACTGTCTTGGGGAAGCTAGGGGGAGAATTGGTAATGCATCCACTGTATCTCTTGTGTAAATTAGGGTTTTGATCGTTTTGATAGGAGATAATTGCTTAAACATGACAGTTAATTTGTGTTTTGTGTTCCAGTATAGAAGCTTCAGAGAAAGTGTGTTACAGTGTGTACCGCTGACTTTGCTTCAAATTTTCTTGACTTTATACCAGAGGCATTTTTATCTCGGCTTGAAGTACAGTACTCTACATATTTTTGCAGTATGCTAATACAGCAATCTGTGCAAAGAATAGAATTTTGGTTTAATCTTATTTTAGATGTTGTTGGCAATGATTGTATTCTTGATATAAACTGTTACAAAATAGGGGAAATGTAATATTTAGTGCCTGACCTGCGGTATAGAGGGACAGGATATCTTAGCTGAAATCAGTGTTCCCCGGCAATGAGAAAGACAATACAAATCTATTTTCTGTCAGTAGCTTGGTTAAAATAGTTGGTTAAATAGTTAATAGTTGTCAAAATAGTTGGTTAAAAGTCTAATTTTTAACACCTCCTTATCTCGTGGATTAATTAGATAAAGCGTCTGGATGATTAGAAACAAACGTATTTTTACTTGGCAATAAAAGCCCTGGTGATCTGACCTCGGATAACAAACAGGCATTGGCTTTCAACGAAATAGTAAATGGGTGAATAACAGTGTTTGCAGTTCTGAGTATAAGAGAAGAACTCCAGGTCTTCACTGTTACTCTGGCTGAATTGGTTCTTGGGGTTTGGTGTTTCACCTGCAATTCATAGAGCCATAGAATCATTCAGGTTGGAAGAGACCCTTGGGATCATTAAGTCCAACCATCAGCCCTACTCTACAAGTTCTCCCCTACACCAGATCCCTCAACACCACATCTAATCTACTCTGAAACACAGTCAGGGATGGGGACTCCACCACCTCCCTGGGCAGCCCATTCCAGGGTCTGACCACTCTATCTGTGAAGAATTCTTTCCTAATGCCCAGCCCAACCCTACCCTGCTGCAGCTTGAAGCCGTTCCCTCTCCTATCACTAATTGCCCTTGGGAAGAGACCAGCATGAAATCAGTGATTTCGTTTCAGTTTAAGGTAATGCTGTGGTGTTACACAGCAGTCTTAAACTCTGCTGGCTCTCAGAGCAGCTTGAACAAACTCAGGATGTCCGTGGAGAAGTGCTGGTGCTCTGGGGAACCGTCAGCAGCCCAGGTGGTGGGGAGAGGGTCACCTGTTTGCTAAACAGACCTGCTACACTCCCCCGCTGTCAGACAGCACCCCATTTAGATTTAAAAATGACTTCTAAAATAGTGCTTTGACCATCTCTCAGCATGTTTTTGTAAGTGAGCGGTGTTTGTGGTTCACTTTTATTTGGAAAGATGCTTTTGAGTCGCGGTGTGCTGTATCGTTACTCATAACACCAGAAATCTCAGAGCTGTGAATGTGGTCACCTCACAGAACCATCAGCCTTAATGATTCTGGAGAGATGGCGTCAAATGAAGCACTTGCCGTAGTGTCCACTTCAGACCCAAAGTAATTGGGTACAGTAGAGCACGTCCAAGAAGAAGAGTTGGGCTGGAGAAAGGAAGTGCTTGATCGTTTATGCTCATTGTTTGGTGGTCATCAGTGTGGGTTTCTGACTTGCATCGTCGTTGCTAACATGGCGAGTGATGGGGCAGGCTGCTCCCCAGAACTCTGCTTGGCTTCACACGATCACAGGACTGCAGGGGTTGGAAGGGACCTCTGGAGATCATCCAGTCAAACCCCCTGCCAGAACAGGTCCACCCAGAGCTGGTTGCACAGGAATATGTCCAGGTGGGGTTTGAATGTCTCCAGAGAAGGAGACTCCACCACCTCTCTGGGCAGCCTCTGCCAGGGCTCTGCCACCCTCAAAGTGAAAAAGATTTTCCACATGGTCAGATGGAATTTCCTGAATTCCCCTTTGTGCTCATTGCCCCTTGTCCTGTCACTGGGCACCACTGGGACAAGCCTGACCCCATCCTCTTGACACCTCAAGCATTGATGAGGTCCACCCTCAGTCTTCCCTTCTCCAGGCTGAACAGCCCCATGTCTCTCAGCCTTTCCTCATCCCTTGGTTGTTTGTGTAGCCCTTTGCTGTACCCTCTCCAGCAGTTCCCTGTCCTTCTTGAACTGGGGAGCCCAGAACTGGACCCAGTGCTCCAGCTGTGGCCTCATCAGGGCAGAGGGAAGGGGGAGAATTACCTCCTTGACCTGCTGGCCACACTCTTTTTGATGCAACCCAAGAGACCATTGGCCTTCTCAACCACAAGGGCACGTTGCTTCCTCATGGGCAACTCATCATTCACCAGGACTCCCAGGTCACACTCTGCAGAGAGGGCACACGTCATTGTGGTGGGAGCCTGGTGGTGGCTTCTCACTCCTCCTGCTCGCGGGGTGTCACCAGGGACACCCTGCCCAGCAGCAGCACTTCAGCATCTGGAGAACAGGAGCTTTGCACCCTTTGCCGTGCTTATCTTATAATTGCCCTATATATGAATAAAAGGCTTAGTAATGGGTTTAATAGCATTTTATAATATCATAAAAGGTAAGTCTCGTCTTAATGTATTTGATTGCTGCAATGGCAGAGATCCTGAAGCACTACCTCTGCTTTTTTTTTTCTTTTTCTTTTTTTTTTTCTTTTCCCCTCAATAAATTTATTCTCCTGTAGTTGTAGGTTTTGGTTACTGGCCTGAAAGCTCTGTGCAAATGTCAGGAGTGGTGCTGTATATTAAAATTTATCATTATTCCTCTCGGTATGATCTATCTGAACTAAAAGATTTTATTTATTTATTTATTTTATTTTTTTTTAAAGGCACACATACCTCTTCCTGAGAGACAGATTTTTGCAAATCTGTCTCCATTTACTCTCATTAGTATTAAATCAGTACAATTGATAACAAATGTCAGACTGAAATGTTTCTGGTGAAGCAGACCATCTGCCTGTTTCGTAATATGAAGGTTTATGCTTACAATCAGCGTGCTTCAACAACCGTCCCTGAAATGCCAGGTAGTGAAGTCTGTTATTTGAGGTCTGTGAATACATTATGTATATTGGATCAATAATTAATCCCATGCTTTCTGGCAAATGTGGTTACTAAAGGAGGTCTCTGTCCGTGGATTGCTCGCCTCCCTTGAAAATACCGTCCTCCTCTGTTTTACTTCCCTCTTCTCTGTCAGTATTCGATTTAATAGTATTTATTAGGCGATTCTTTGTTCCTTACTGATGTATTTATTTTTTCGAGCTAGTTAGGCTCTCCTTGAATAACTGAAATTAGTGAATGTTGTGGTACAGGAACAGCATCTCGTTGCCATCAACTTCCCGCTTTGTTTTGACAGAAAGTTGTTTTGCTCAAAACCAAACACTAAACAAGCGAGGAGAGTACAAGCATCTACGAAATCCCCCAGTTGAAGCTTTCAGCACTGCAGTATCGTTTGCTTTTTCTTGTGTGGGGAGCGATGGGAAGTGAAAGATGAGTTGTATTTCAGAGGATTCATTTTAAGAGCTGTTAGTCGGTCAGGTGTCCAGAAAACAGTCTGTCCCTCCCTGAAAGGTCATTTAATGAAGAGTAGAACTTCATGAAAGTCGCTGGTAGAGAAGAGGAGAGAGAAAAGTCTCTGTTGTTTCCAGTTTTTCTCAAGCTTTTTTTTACGTAAGAAGAGACTCTTTGTTGTCTTTGTGGCTGTGGAACCTTTTGGTACAGAATCGGGGGGTTGGGTTGAGGAGGGGTTTTGAGACCAGTATTAGTATGTCTGAAAACTGGAGAATTGTGATATATTAATAGTAAAGCCACATGTGATATGTGGCTGGTTTTATCCTCAAGAACCTCTGTAAATAAAATCAGTGAAGAGGTGCTAAATGTACTCTTGATTCTGCTTTACCTTTCCAGTTTGAATGTAAGATGGTTGTTAACACTAAACACTCATCCGTGTGTTCCTTCTATTTCTTGCAAGTTGTGATCTTTCACCAGCGTGATTTGAGAATTAAAGCATGAGATAATTGGGCTGTTCTTTTGATTGCTTGAGATCAGATGACTTGAAACAGCATGTGAAAAAGAGAAATCTCTGTTTGGTTGCAGGGTTAGTTGGGTGGGTTTGGGTTTGGGTTTTTTTTGCCGTTGTGCAGCTGGTTTTCAAACCCTGGCAAAAGTGCTCATCCCACTTGTTGCACATCACACTGTGCTTTTAACGAACTTTCCCCTCTCTGCTGGTTTATTCAGTGTTTTCAGAGCAATATGTTACATTCCCAGCTTTCGTCTTTGGCTTCGAAACCTGCAATGTTTAAAACTTGAAAATAAGCGATTTTCATTCATGCATTCATTTGTTTATCTACTTACACTGTGAACTTTCTTAGAGTATTGTATCTGAGTAGCTACGTGTGTAACTTGTAGGTGTATGTGGAGTTGTCTGGGTTGGAAGGGACCTTTTGAGATCATCTAGTCCAACCATCAACCTAACTCTGATAAAAAAACCAAGACCCCATCACTAAACTGTGTCACCAAGCGATATGTCAACCCATCTTTTGAATACCTCCAGGGATGGTGTCTCAACCACCTCCCTGGGCAACCCATTCCAAGGCTTAAGAACCCTTTCAGTGTAAATATTTTTTTCCTGATATCCAATCTGAACCTCCCCTGGAGCAACTTGAGGCTGTTTCTTCTTGTCCTCTTGCCTGGGACTTGGGAAGAGAGACTGATCCCTGCCTCTCTAGACCCTCCTTCCAAGTAGCTGTAGAGAGTGAGTAGGTCTCCCCTCAGCCTTCTTTTCTCCAGGCTGAACACCCCCAGCTCCCTCAGCCTCTCCTTGTAAAGCTCACTTTCCAGACCCCCCTACCAGCTCTGTTGCTCTTCTCTGGGCAATATATAGAGTATATATAGTGTATGTATTGATGTATGTAGATTGATATATACAGTGTATGTATTGGAACATTTATTTATATGTCAAATGCTAGGTTTTTCCATAAGTGCTTAGCCTGTGTTTGTCCTTAGCAGCTGAAACAGGATTAGAAATCTGTCCTGTAAAATATAAATATCTGTATTTCTGCAATGTGTCTGTATTTCTAATTTATCCCCTGAGTCTCGATCTGACAATGCAGCAGAGATGCCTTTTGTGTGCCGAACGTTAGCGATGTACGGGTGCTTCAAATCATGGAGATTTTTAAGCAGAGGAGCTTTGCCAGTGAGAAAAATCAATTGAACAAAAACTCTGCTCGAGATTACTCTAGCTCTTGGTGCCGTGGTGCTGAGCAGAAGGTCTGGGAACTCCTATACAGAGTTACAGTCTCACAATAAAATCGAGGTCTGCAAGTTCTGCCAGGCTGCTCGGTGAGTAAATATTCAGCAGAATCTGTCGTTTGACGTTGAGGAATGTAAAAGGCCGCGGACACGCAAAACTGCAGCAGGTTTTAAAGCTGCAGAGCTGCTTCAGTAGAAATAACATGCTTTCAATCCCAACAATAAATCCCATGCATATCCTGATAGAACACTTAAACCTAATCGCATTAGGATGCTAGGTTTTTGTGTGCTCCGTAACGATGTGCGTGCGATGCATCACTGTGATGTAAAACATTTTAATCTTCATTTATTCTTCTGTCTTCCTAGTTTTCTTTCTTATTCCCATTTTCCTGATCTCAGTATAAAAAGGCAGCTTCTGATATTCTCTTTTCTTATTTGTTTGAAAGGCACCGTTTTCGCCAAAGGATGCAGGAGTTCTCAGATTTACAGGCCTCCTTGTTAAATGGCCTCTGCATTAATTAATGTAAAAACTACAACACCGGAGAGGACTTTCCCATTTTCACCTCCAGCCCACGTGAAGGACTCGCCAAACATACACGCGCCATAAATAGATCTCATGGGAGTTCTAGGAAGCTCAGAACCTAAATCTGTTCTCCCGGCTGTGGAATTATGCATCCGCCAATGTTTAAACACTGTCTGGATAGTAAAACAAAATAAAGTTTTTAAGAAATTGCTGTTAGTGAAGACTAATTCCTTGCAATACAGTATTGTCTTTCTGTTTTCAGTAGGTTTGAGCAAGCTGATGTTATCATTCTGTTTTCTCGTTAATCATTCCATACTGGTGTTACACCAATTATACCATATATCATTGTACTAATATATACTTATTAACCATTTATATTGTGTTTCCTGTGGTGACAATTTGGTTTCTTCAAGTAATCAGCCTATTCTGTTAAATCTTTAGTTTGAGAGAAGCAAGGGCATGTTCTAGAAACTGTTCAGGCTCTGAGAGAAGAAAGTTTGGCATAGACTGAGTTGCTAGTTAGTCAGACATTTATAGAGTCTTCAATTTTGGTTTACTCGTGAAATGTACAGCACCAATTATAGCTGATATGTGCTGACAAGTGGTATTTTTCACTTTACAATTCTATGTAGTTAGATAATTTAAATAAATGGGTAAATGTACCCGATACCTGGAGTGAGCTTGCCTGCCTGCTGCTTTGCTTTGTAAAAGCTGGCTTAGATTGTTCAGTTAATAAAAGTTTTAAATGTCATATCTATAAAAGGCCTGATATAAAATCCTCCGGCTAAGGAACATTTTTATCATGATTTTTTTTTTTTGGTAGTGAAAAGAGAAGGTACTCAGTTAGACCTTACTCATAGTCTTTTCCAAAACACCCATTAAAAATTCTCGATTTGAGAGCGACCTGGCTGGGGCTAACGCTGACTGCCCTGAGGAGCTCGGTGCGGTCTCTGGGTGCAGGTTTGGTTTCTTTCATTTTGCTCCTCCTTGTATAACCGCTACACGTCTACAAATCTCTCAGCCAACTGCCCGCCCTCTCCTTTTATTGTGGACGTTTTTCTACACATCTCTTAAAAAAAAAACAAAACAAAACAAAACCCAAACAGTCGTAGGTGTGCATTTGTTCACTTCTTATGTGAGAAGACCCTTGCTCTCTGGAGTCCCTCTCTCAAGGGTCACTTCTTGGCCATCTGCTCTTTCCTATACACCATGTCGGAACGATGCTGCTAAGTGACAGTTATGTGCTGGTGATTCTCGGCTGTACATATTTCTCAACACCTTTAATGACTCTTCCCTGTTCTCTTTGTCTCCTTGTGTCGACTTTCCCTCTAAAGACTTCACGGGGATGTGTTTCTCCTGGGGACAAATCAACTCTTCCGCCTGTAGAGTTGCTATTTAGAACTTTCTGTGAATAACCACAGTATCACGTCTGATCCTGAACTTCTCAACCCCTACCTTTACCTCTACCTGAAGCTCTCATTTGTTAGATGTAACGCCGGCAGGGGCTTTTTTAGCACCCTGTGGTCTGAACTTCCTTCGTCTCTTCTTGACAGTTTTGTTTCTCTCCACTCTGTCTCTGTGTTTGCTCCGTGTGAAAACGGCATTCATTCTTTTTCTCAGTGTCCTGTACTTCAGCCAGCTTCCAATTAATTGTAGGGATCGATGTGAAACCATTCTCTCTTCCTTACATGAGATGGTGTATTTACATTTTGTTTTGCTTTCAGTGTTTTCCTTTCCCATTAGCACAGATCTTAGTTGCCCAAGCTGAGTGTGTTCTAATAGGAGCTCTTGTGTCACATATATTGCTTCAAGACAATTTTTAGGTTTTTTTTCTTCCAGCTACTATATCATGTTACTTGAGTAGATAATTTTCATAAAGCTTTAAAAATAAGTTGTTGTTTCCTTTTCATGTGTTAAGTTTTACAGTGTGAGTGTGCTTACCGTGATTCATAGATGATCTTGGATACGGTCCTTCAGATTTTGGAGAACAACAAACCCCAAACTCCCTCTGCTGCCGTTGCTATTTACAATATTTCTATGGTACCAAGACTAATGCTGAGGTCCTTGGCTTGCTGAGCAGTTTAGGCAATGTCTTGGGTAGAAGACTAGCGGTTCTAGAGGTCTAGTGATGAAGAATAAAGCGTGCATTGAGTACTGCTTCTAGGTTCCTCTGTATAAAGCTTGGATCCACTTTGGGCAGGATGCAAATGTCCTTCATTGTTCTTTTTCTGAAGCTGCTGATGTGCTGGATCAGCCTTGCTAGTGACAGCCTGGGAAGACTGCTCTGATGCTTAGTGCTGTGACTGCTCACAGTTAAGGCTGCAGCCGATATTGGTTTGACTTTAAATCAACGTTTACTCCATCTTTTTTCATCCCTGAAGTTGCTTTGCTGAAAATGATCTCTGAATGACAGTTAGAGATACCTGCCAGGCCCAAGATAAAAATTGAATGTTTTGTAATTCGCTTTGACTTGTTCTAGTATCAAAGGAAACTCTGGAAGATCTAGTCTACAAACTCCTCATGAAAGCTTTCTGCTCTGATTCCTATCCCTTTCCGTGGCTTCTACAATTTTAAATCCATTCCCAGCTTGCAATTGCATTTAAAGAGTTGGTCTGCTTGATCAAGAGGTTTTGCATTCTTATGTATTTACATAGGACTGCTGGGAGATAGAAGCTACGGGTGCTTCTTCTGAAAACAAGACCTTGTCTTGTCTGTGTGCAGTGCTGTGGAAGCTGTAAGCTTTCACCATGAGCATCAGCCAGTTAGAAAAGCAAGGTGCAACAGCTGAGATCCTGGCCCAGGTTGCCCAGAGAAGCTGTGGCTGCCCCATCCCTGGAGGGTTCATAGCCAGGCTGGATGGGGCTTTAAGCAACCTGGTCTAATGGGAGATGTCTCTGCCCAAGGTAAGGGGTTGGAACTAGGTGGGCTTTAATGTCCCTTCCAACTCAAATTACTCTATGATTTATGATTCTCCAGATGGCATTTTCTTGTGAGGGTATGAAAACAGCTATGGGGACAGGCTGAGAGAGTTGGAATTGTTCAGCCTGGAGAAGAGAAGGCTCCAGGGAAACTTTAGACCCACTTCCAGTCCCTAAAGGGGCTCCAGGAAAGATGGGGAGAGACTCTTGATCAGGGAAGGGAGCCATAGGACACGGGGTAGTGGTGAGATTAGATAAGAGGAAGAGCTTTGGTGTGAGGGCAGTGAGACCCTGTCCCAGTTTGCTCAGAGAAGCTGTGGGTCCTCCATCCCTGGAGGGGTTCAAGATCAGGCTGGATGGGGTTTGGAGCAACCTGGTCTGGTGGGAGGTGTCCCTGCCCAGGGCAGGGGGGTGGAATTAGATGATCTTTCAACTCTAACTATTCTATGAGATGAGAGGACAACTCCCAAGCCATAGCACTGTGTGATACCCATAGAGCTAAACGCCAACAACAGCTCCAGCCCTGAACTTCAGCCTGACCGCTGTTGGCAGCGTATCACCTGTGTGGAGCTGAACTAATGCTCCAGGCACACAGTAGCTCCTACCATCACATGCCAGCCAAAAAAAGGTGTGGGTGGGTTGTTTTTTTTCCTAGATGTCAGGTGTTGAAGCATTTTGGAGTTTTTTTGGACGTGGGCAAATTGTTCATTAGCGTGTTATCGCTGGCTGTGGCTGCCAAACTTGGAAAGAGGTGATCAGTTATGCAAAGGTCACCGCCCATTCGGGGGCTTGTCTTTGTCTCAGTCGAAATGTCTTAACCTCAGCTGCAAACTAAGGAAAATCAACTCCTACCAAACTACTTTTTACACATTCTGACAAATGCAGTTAGACTTCACTGGCTGACCAGAGAGTAGCTCTGAAAGCTATTATGTTTTGAAGTTAATGCTCTCCAAACCTTTACAAAGGGTTAGTGAATTTTCACATACATGACTCAAATTTTCCCCAGAGGGAAATTCCCCTTTGAGGGACTTTTAGGTCTCCTTTCTTGCTTGAAAGTTTAAAATTTCCTTTTTTGTTGAAATTTTTTTCCACTTTCATGTTTTGTCTGCCATGTACAGTATTGTAATATTTTAGGAATAAGTGCTTTTTAATATTTTTAGGAAGCAGGCGCTTCTTGGGGCGCTTGTAGCTAAAGACACTGCAATGGTTTTCATTAACAGAGTTAAACGTGCTAAATGGCTGTGACAGGCGGCTGAAGGGCTGGCATCCACGTCTGGGTTAGGACCAAGGGGGTAATGGTTTTATACTGACAGAGGGGAGATTTAGATGAGATCTCAGGAAAAAATCCTTTGCTGTGAGGGTGGTGAGACCCTGGCCCAGGTTGCCCAGAGAAGCTGTGGCTGCCCCATCCCTGGAGGGGTTCAAGGCCAGGCTGGATGAGGCTTGGAGCCACCTGGTCTGGTGGGAGGTGTCCCTGCCCAGGGCAGGGGGTTGGAACTGGGTGATCTTAAAGGTCCCTTCCAACCCAAACCATTCTGTGATTCCATGATCTGGGATCTGCAGGTAGGCAGGAGGGATAAGCCTTCTTCAGCCTGGACAGGACAATACTACCAGTGGATGCCAGTGATTTGATTTTTCTTCATGCCTTCTTATGGCCAAGACCAGTGACCATCAAACACTTTGTGTTGGTGTGGAGAAGACTTTTTCAAAATCTAGTATTTCAGATTAGTATATTAGTAGTATTAATTTAGTAGCATATCTGGAAGGCATAAAGCTTTAATAAAGAGAAAGGGGGACGTGGATGATTTATATATTTTTATTTCATAGTTGTGCTATTAGTCATCAGTGAGTGGGGTTTGCTTTCCTTTGCACTCCCGTGCCATCGTACCTGGCGTAAGTCTTCCTACAAGAGACTCAGGCGGACTCCTCAGCAAGCTTCATACCGAATATAAACGTAGCAGGTATTTCTAGGGATGTAGGCTTATTTATCAAAAAAAGAACAAAAAAAATATTCTTATTAAATGAACAGAGGAATCCAGAAGTTTGGGAAATCTCACCTGCAGTGTCTTTCACCTAGTCTGTCTATGCATTATTTGTCTATAAGGCTGCTGTAAGTATTTTGCTAGGTTGTTCATACAAAATAGACATCTCTGAAGATGTGTTGCTTCAGATGTGTGTTCTTTTGAATATTCATCAAATGAAGAAACTAGAATGATTTTTCACACTGGCAAAATTCGACTTGGCTCCCCAAATCTCAGAATTAAGTCTTTTTCAAAGGGACAGAAGACATGTATTACTCTTAAACTGTAGCTTTCTGTTTGTCCGTTTCCATCGCATTTCAGCTTGAAACGTATCTGTGCAGGGATAATGAGGTAGACCAGGACTCTGTCCTTTGCTTGTCTTGGACTGAATTTCTCTTTTGAGCTTATAGATTTAGTTTTAAAAGCTTTCTCCAAAGTTCAAGATGCACTTTGCAGAGTCTTGTTAGATAGATTGAATCCAAATGCAAATAGATTTTGTTGAATTGTGTGCTTCATTTTTTTTTATGTGTGCAATTTCTCTATTAGTAGTAAAAATAATACAATATTGGAAAAAAATCTTTGCAGCTAGGGCTGATGGGAAGATAGAAGGCACCTGAGCAGAAAGTTAATCTTGCTGGAAACAGGTAATTCTCAGCACAGTGTTTTCTACCTTAGAAGTAGGAATTAATTCAGCGGACTCATCAAAATATCTTGATGAGAGCTATGGTTGTGGTTGTCTCTTTAAAGCCAGGCCTTGATAAGATCCAGCACTTAGAAATTGAATTATTTTTTTTTATATTCTTACACCATTCTCAAAATTAAGATTGATTTGATCTGCCAGCACGTGACCTTTACAAATCACAACACTGCTTTATCACTTGATCCTTTTTCTGAAGAAAAACTACTTAGATCACACAGCTACCATCTATTATTATCTTGGAATCAATACATTCCTTGTGAAATTCTCTACTTTCTGGAAGTTGCTGTAAAAAACAAAAGTTGTAATATGGAAGGGAGTTCTCTAGGACAATTGGTGTGAACAGATGATGTGATAAATAAATCTACAGCATTTGAAACAAAACACAATTAGATCTGAAAAGTCTGGTATTATGAAAAGGTTATAAGCAGTAGATTTTATTTTGGAAGTATGGAGATGGAGGTATTCTTCCAGTGGGTACAATAGTTATTTTTATTCTGTGTGTCTCAGATAATGAGCAGTACACAATTGTAACCCAGCAACATTGTGTGTTAGATAAATATGCTTTTTAAGCTAAACAAAATACTTCCTGCATGTGAAAAATCTTCACTTACCTGGAAGTTTTCGGTTTGGTGGGTTTTTTTTTAGTTATTTCCTGAGTCTCTGTTGCTTTTTTTGACTTTATTCAGAAAAGTGAGTGGTTTGTTACTGCTTTTAGTACTGTTAACATAATGTATTATAACATAGCAGCTTACATGTTTGGAGCCCATCTTGCAAGGAGTCTTGTCGCACGTCTCCTTTATCATGCTCGTTTGATTTTTGTAAAAAACCAATGGATTCCAGAAATTTGGAAGATCTGAGAGAGAGCTTTTACAGACATTTGTGTGTTCTCTACTACATCAACGGAGTACTATATATCTAACATCTCTCTGTGTGTGTATAGATGTAGGGGAGAACTTGTAGAGCAGGGCTGATGGTTGGACTTGATGATCCCAAGGGTCTCTTCCAACCAAAATGATTCTGTGATTTTATGCCTTTAACTGTGCCGTTAACATTTCTTGACAACTCCTGTTATTCTCTAAAAAATCTGAATTTGATCATTGCAGCTCGGGGAGCTACCAAGCTAAGTTGGAGTCTAAGACCTGCACCTCTTGTCCCTGATGCAGTTGTCTGACAGATGTTTTCAGGCCATTGTTCTCAAATGTCATCAAATTGTTGGGTCAGTGGGGAGAAAAAAAAAATCAGAGAAAAATCCTTCCATGGGATGAATTCAGACTTTGGATTAGTTGGTCCCTGTGCTGGTGCTTTTATTGTTTTTTACATTCTTAGGACTCTCTAATATTTGGAAATAGTTTGCACGGGTTAGAAGACAACATCTGTAAAACTGGGGATGTAAGAAGTCCTGTGTCCTATTGCAATTATCTTGTTCCTCTTTGTCATCCCTTCCTTTCCTTCCTTTCCTTCCTTTCCTTCCTTTCCTTCCTTTCCTT
>VZTM01027480.1:132585-187459 GCA_013400555.1 Jacana jacana
CCTTCCTTTCCTTCCTTTCCTTTCCTTCCTTCCTTTCCTTCCTTCCTTCCTTTCCTTTCCTTCCTTCCTTTCCTTCCTTTCCTTCCTTCCTTCCTTTCCTTTCCTTCCTTCCTTTCCTTCCTTCCTTCCTTTCCTTTCCTTCCTTCCTTTCCTTCCTTCCTTTCCTTCCTTCCTTTCCTTTCCTTCCTGTCTCCAAGGAGTAGCAGTCTTGCTGTGTGGGGGCAAAAGTAGATTTTGGTGTTTTTAAGGTGATGTTTATAAACTCAGAAGACTCTTGTAACATAAATATTGTCAAATATTTGCTGGTTTGCTGATCACAGCATTTTGAAGGAAGGAAGAAGAGGGCCACGAAGCTGGTCTTGTCTCCAACTCTATTCTCAACAAGCTGGTAGAAAACCTTAAAAGTCACATTTTACTCAAAATCTGACACACAGTAGCTAGGCACGGTGTTACTCTTTTCAGATTACAATCAAGATGGGATCATTCAGATTATCTGCAGGGAAGGTTTGGAGATCACTAATAAGGCAGCACATGTTCTTGTAAACGGAGCGAGCGTCTCATGGGGAGCAGTGAGGGATATTGAACTCAGCAGCTCTGCCAAACCCTAATACAAGAGACACCACCTTAACGAGTCCGTTGGGTTCCGTGTCTGAAATCCTTCTCCTCTTTGCCCGAGTGAAACCCAGCGGTTGGCAGTGAGACCTGAGGAGCGTATAGAGAGGGGAGGAGAGGACGCTTGCAGCCCCCTTTGCTGTAAGCTTGGTGTTGGGCTTGCAGCAAACCCTGACCTGCTGTGGAGGATGTTGGGGGGGAAACCCTCCTCTTCCTCCAGCAACTGCTGCTGGCGCCCGCTGGGAGAAAAAACGGTGAAGAAGCTGTATAAGTCGATATAAAGTTGCCCAAGACTGGGAAAGACAGGCTTATTTTGGCACATAAAGGTAAATTTTGATATATATGAATAGTTCACATTTCCCAAGAGAGCGCTCCGAGCCATAGTTTACATGATGTATCCTTTGCTGAAGGTTGTGATTTGTGATTGTTTTCTCTGTTTGAAACAGGGGTTTCACAGCATTACGCACCAGTGGAGCTCCACCGACAAGTATTTTTTACGCTAAATGGGCTTGCTATTATGTGTTCTTTATGTAGTTGTTTGTTAATACAACTTCTAGAAAGGGGGAAATTTGTCATAAATCATAATCTGTGTTGTCTATTAGGTTTGCTTTGTGGCCGTGAAAAAGCGTGTTTGGATAACTCTGGAGAGGCACCATAGGGACCTGAACAGCAAGATATGAAAACATTAGGGGCTTTCCATTAAGTGCTTTGGACGTTTTCATACAATTCTGTTCAAGACTTCTTCTCTTTTTTCTTTTTTTTTGTATAGAATGCACAGCTGCATGTGGATTGTAAATGATTATGGGAGGCAATTAAATAGCCATGAAAGCAACGCCTATGGTAATTATAGATAGTTTCCATACAGTATGTTACAAACAATGTGGGGTTTTTTTCCTACTTGTCCCTAATTCTGAGATTCAGACTAATCACTCTAAGGTGAGTTGTCAAAGCTTAAAATTGGAGTACAGGAAGGTAAATCATTCAGCACACAGGACAGTTTTCTCGCAGCAATAGGCTAACTCGTAGATGAAAGTGTGTGACCTTGAGAATTGTGTGTGTAATTTTGTTCCAGACACCAGACTCCTCGCAGATGTAAGATGTGAGGGCAGGTTTAGCAGCGTGTCTGTGGTACAGCTGTGTACCTGTCCCAGAAATACATTTGTTTCCATTTAATTCCTGTTTTTCTCTGAGCCTGGACCGCGGCGCCCTCTTCCTCCCTCCTCCTCCCTCTTCTTCCCCCTTCCTCCCCCTCCAATAAAAAGTAATGAACAATAAGCTTTAATGGTCTTAGTAAAAAGAGACAAGCAATTAATTTGTTGAAGTTTTTCCATTTTCAGCACATAATTCAAAGTGTGAGCCTATTAGGGAGAGACAATGGGCATCTGGCAAATAAGAACTGAAATACAAATATTTTTTTCAGATTTCTTGTTGGCAGTGCATTCACTGAACTTAGAAACTTTAAAGCAATTAATGATGCAAATACTTTGTGTAGGTGTTCTCCATCTTTCAGCAGTGGCTTCAGAGTCTTTCAAAACGTAGGAACGAACCATGAACGGAGCTGCTCTAGTCGGTTGGATTTGTTACTGACAGTTGTGCATATTTCACAGAATCAGTCACAGAATATCCTAAATGTTTCTTTCCAAACTGCAGCGAGATGTAAAATAAAAAATTTAAAAATCTATTAAAATTGGTTGTGGCTTAGTTGTTTGGGGGGTTTTATGGTTATTTTTGGTTGGTTGGTTTGGTTTTTTTAACATCTGTCGGCTCTGTTTTAACAGCAAATTAGAAATTTTTAAAGTATTTATTTTTTTCTTAGTATGATTTGCCTTGGTGCTTGCTGGTATAAGGGATATTACATACGTGGCAGTCATTGTACCAAATGGTGTTTCTTGTTTGCAGCTGAAGATAAATTCTTAGCCCTTCGGTTTTGTTTGCCTTTCCTTTTTCAATATGGTACACCATGAAGTTTGCTGATGGTGAGCAAGTCCAGCAAAAAAATTCATGGTCATGAGCTCTGGTTATTGGTGCTGATGGCAGCAGCCCAGAAGGACAGGGCTCTGAGCTGGACAGTAAAACCCGCTGGGTGATATTTATTTAAATTGATTGGATTAGATGTAAAGGGCTCTTCTGCTCAGTTTCCTTCCACGCTTCACCAATAGAAGTGGGAGGAACCCAAAGTTTAACTCTCCAACAAGGAAAGTCACCCAAAATAGTACAGAGCACTGTGTTATTGGTTGTTATTGCCTTGAGACAAAATACTGGAATAAAGGAGTTAATTATTGCAATTCCTTAGTTAAAAGTCTTGATGTAAATGGGAGCTACTGTGCCTATTGATCTGTTAAACATTGTCTATATGGAGCTTACCTTATTCTTTATTGAGTATTGTTTGTAAAAGCTTAATAGCTGCAGTAACTTGCTGAACTTATAGTATGAATTTATAGATATGCCTCCTGTATGCTCCTATTCTGCCATAGCATTGTGTGGGGTATTTTGTCCTGAAGTGGCAGGCTGGCTTCTAAGATTTCAGTGTGACTTTGTGTAGGATAAGAGGAAGCAGTCTTGAGTTGCACCAGGGGAGGTTTAGGATAGATACTAGGAAAAGTTTCTTCACCAAAAGGGTTGTCAAGCATCAGAACAAGCTGCCCAGGGCAGTGGTGGAGTCATCATCTCTGGAGGTATTTAAAAGACATGTAGATGTGGTGCTGAGGGACATGGGGTTGTAGTAGTTTTGGCAGTGATAGTTAATGGTTTTGGACTCATTGATCTTAAAGGTCTCTTCCAACCTAAATGATTCTGTCAGGCTGGACATTAGGAAAAAATTCTTCCCAGAAAGAGTGGTCAGACACTGGAATGGGCTGCCCAGGGAGGTGCTGGAGTCCCCATCCCTGACTGTATTTAAGAGTAGATTGGATGTGGTGCTGAGGGATATGGTGTAGGGGAGAACTTGTAGAGTGGGGCTGATGGTTGGACTCGATGATCCCAAGAGTCTCTTCCAACCTAAATGATTCTATGATTCTATGACTAAGGAGAGCCTACAGCTGCCTTTTGTGGACTGCAGCTCACATTATTTTCATCTGGAAGTGCAGTAGCTGTTCTGTTAATTGTTAGGAGAGTAGCCTAGCAGTTGCCCTTCTGAATTGCTCCCAGTGTTCTCCCTCCCTTGTCGAATATGCAGGCAGCATACCTGCCTGAGGTTTAAAAAAAATATCAGTATTCCTTTGCTTAAGCTTGCAAAATTGCTGTGTCATTTAGAATGTATATATAGCATATGTAAAATTGTACCCATAAAAACAGATGCTTGAATTGTTCCTTTTACCAGACATCTGAGAATATCTTGTTACCTTAGAGTTGTGCAAAGGAGCCCACGTGTTTTTTAGAATCTTCTAGTACCTGACCTAACCTAGACCTACACTTGGTATTAATGTAATTATTTTTTATTTTTTTTTTAGAGATACAGACATAGTCATACAAAATGACTGAGAACTCAGAATAGACTTTGACTGTCTGGATTACTCAGTTTTACCCAGGATGTTTGCAATGGGAGGGTGCAAACGTGCAGCATTTGAGAGGTGGGAAGTTTATAACCATTTTTGACTCTTCGTGCAGCCTGTTTCTGACAGTCTGTGTAGAACTGAGATGTTTTGGAAGCTTTTAAATTAGAAATAGAGACTTGGAATGTTAGTTATCTATTTCTGGTCTTTTCTCTCAAGAAAATACTAAACCAAAATTTATAGCAGATGAGTAAGTGCACAGTGTTGTTTGTTGTTGCGTGGTTGTTTGGGTTTTTTTAAATTATTATTATTTTTTTGTGAAATTGTTTATTTTAGCCATGTCTGGGGAGGTGGTTCTGAGTGAAGGATGCTTGGTAGAAAGGTTACCTGCCTTAGGATAGAGTGCTCTTGTTCTGTCTGCTGAAGCCAGAGAGAGAGTTCATTGATCTCTGTAATGAAGACATTGAAAAGTCCTTCAGTAAAACCAGGGAGACCAAATTTGACATTTTGTGATATATCTGAAGTTATTTGGCAAGAAGGAGAAGAAATTGGGAAACGATGTCAGGTAACAAACCTCAACCTGCTAGACCTTATTTAAATGCTGGGAACTGGGGAGGGGGGTTGTTCGTGTTCCCTGCAGAGAGGCTTTGGGGTTTGGTTTTTCAATTGTTTTTTTTGCTTTGAGAGGGGAAGCATCGTCATCTTTCATTTTCCTTTAGGTGGTCATCTTCCTTGACCATCAACTTGATTTCAGCCAGAGGAAGAAAACAATGAAAGAGATGGGTAAAAATACTTAGATGCCATGCTCCACTGTATTAACTGACAGGTATATTTTTTTTAGTTTCAAAGAATACTGTAGGTTTCTTCATAGTTAGACACAAACTCATGGTTCAGTTCAGCAGCCTCCATTTGGGTGCGTGTTACAGTTCAATAACATTTTAGGTTAAAATTTGGAAAATAAAGCATTCTTTGTAATACAGATCCTTTGCTTGTATATTTAAAACAAGCATTCTTGGCCTAAAATAATTTCAGTGAGGGGAGGAGAAGATTCAAGTAAACAGCAATTAATCCCTTAAATACTATATAGCATAAATCTGTCTTGCTCTGACAGATACCATTTTCAAATAAAACCCCATATTGTATGTGTAGATATTGACAGCCTTCCAGTGTACTTTTTAATCACAAGATTAAAGAGGGAAGCGGCAGTGAATTTACAGCCTTTTCAAAAAGGCCCAAGGGGGAGTATTCTCAAGTGTTAGTCTTTGGAAAACAGGTGATTATGCTGCTCATCTTTATTTTTAATAAATGTTTTTCAAGTACCACTGTTTCTGTGCACCGGCACCAGATTGCCTGGTTACAATACGTCTGCTGACATCTGTCTATTTTATAATTAAAGATGGGCCTACTGTACATCAAGGATGTGAAGAAGCTAGAGCGAGCGTGAGCGCTGGTGCTGCGTGTAGAACCGCTGAAACTTGTCATTCCTCTGTGCTCCTATTCTTCTTATTCTTTTTGTTTGTACTCTAAGCTAAACAGACGAACCTCTGCTAAGGAGCCGTCAGGGGATGGATGTCAAACACCGGGTGTATCATGCGATGGGACCGGTGCTGGGATGGGAAAGTTGGTGGTTGGAAGGGAGGGGGGAGAAGCAGGAAAAAAAAAAAGAAAAGAAAAAAAGAAAAGGGAAAAAAAAAAAGTGGCCTTTTTTTATCAACATTGTGATTACACTGAAAGGAACAGATGAGATTCTGAATTATTCACGGTACCGAAAGCTTATAATCGGTGACAACGATGGCAGCAGCAGGGTGTAGAGACAGGAGTTGGGTCTTTTTTTTCTTCTTTTTGTGAATATGCCTGATCCTGAAGCTCATCAAAGGATTCATTTTGCAGAACTGTCTCTGGGAATTTGGGTGTTTAAAGCCGGTGGGAGCGAGGGCAGATTCTTCCAAAGGATCAAGAAATAGAAGGTTTTTCTCTTTCGTAAGGATCTGTGTTGAAATAAGGGTTACTATTATTCACAGGTCTTAGTCAGTAAATGGAACAAAGAAGCTCTGTGAAAAGGGTTTGCTGTTTCAGCAAGTAATCTTCATGAGTTGATTACAGTGATAGTAATAAAGTGGATCTTTTACCCCATAACATAATTACTGGGGATATAAATCACCTATCCATCTAAACAAATAAGCCAATTGCCCTAGTAGTAAAATGTACTTCAAAGATAGGCAGTAAGATAGGTTTGGTCATAACTGATATGTGGAGGAAGGTAAGACTTGATGTCATGTAGTTTTGCTTACATAAATATGTTTATGGTTACCATGAAGTAGGAAACTGCTACATGTTACTGAAGACAAAGGTTTTGAGTATGGAGAGAGTAAGGAAAAAGCAGTGGAAAGTCGTAGGAGAACGATCTGTAGATCTCAGGAACCCCGTTTTTTTAAAAATCTCCTGAAGCTTTCACAGTTCTCGATTTGCTTTTAAAAGATATTCCTTGTGGCTGGAAAAGTATGCTGTATTGATACGCTCTGAATCTTTGTGATCAAAGGGCATGAGCCATAGATAAAGAACTAAGAATTTCCTGATGTTTTACCAGTCTAATAGCCCACAGTAGCGTTGAAAAACCTCTTCAGTAATACATTTTAAATTGTCAAACAAAACTTCTGCCTGCCTTACCCCTCTTTGGTGTTCCGCTCACCCTTCCAGCGTTCCTCTGGGTTGTGAGGGGGGAACAAAATGACAGCTGCTTGTGTTAGGGGGTGTCTCCAGGAGATCCCCTTGCCCTTGCCCCATGGAGCACAGAGTTTGTGGGTGGGCTGGCTTCCTTCTTGATTTTGGCCCCACCTGGACCTGGTTTTATATGTTCTATTGTAGCCTCTGGGGGAACAGATGTTCCCCCATGGTGTTTTCAGGGACAGGCCGGGCTCGACCACCTCAGGTCAGGACAATCCCAGGCCCTGAGCTGCCAGGTTAGCACAAAGACTCTGGCCTTTGACTAGCATTGGCAAGAATCATAGTTATTGGGCTACTTCATAGATAGAAATATAATTAGATTAAAGCTTTCTGAAGTCATGAGCATCTGGCTCCTATTTCCTGTCAGAGTGAACCGTGTCAGTCAACACTTCCAAATGCACTCAAGCAGGCCGACTGAAGTCATAGCTGCAGGTCAGAAACTTCTTGTTTAAACCTGACTAAAAAGGTATTTTTATTTCTTTTTATGACAAAACAAAGTAGATAAAAGCAGTAAGCTAATGCTGTGCTGCCTAAGGAGAAAAGTTAGTCTCCTGGTCTTCTCCAAGGCCTTGTCCATCTCTCCCTTGTTGCTCTCCTGGCTTCATAACTCCCTTATGGCTGCACCATGACCCCACCTCAGCAGGAGAAGTGTAGGATGGTCCTGTCCATGTTCCTTCAGTCCTGCTCTGTGGGGGAGCCCTGGAGGACAGGTTCACTCCTCTTGGATGGGTGTTTGAACCCTCGGGGGCATCTGCAAAGGGGATGGGAGCCGGGAAGGGAACGCTGTTATGGTTGCTATTGCTCTTCATCTTTTTTTCTTAAAAAACAAGCAGAGCTGCTCCGTTTGATTTTGTTTGTTTGTTTGTTTGTTTTTTGGTAAATAAGTTTCAATTTCTTGCAAGCATCTGCCAAATCCTGTTGGCTTCCTCTTCAGTCAGCAGGGAGAACAAAGACTCCCTCAAAAAACTCCCAAGTAATATTTTTTTTCTGCCATTGCATGAAAACCAGGACGTGAGAATTTCAGCCCTGGGATTCTGGCAAACGGTACTTTGTGAGTCTGAACTATGTCTTATTTGACAAAACCAACCTGCTTGATGATTTTATGGATAAGGTGTTCAGAGTCTGATAGATTGCTTTCTAAGGAAACTGCTCTGTGTTCCACCACGTGCGTGGCGCACACCGAACCCGGTGGGCTTGAGCTTTCAGGACTGACATCCTAGTGAGGTAAGATGGTCCTTCATTAGTTCCTTATGTTGTAGCCGTTACTGAATCACTGACACAATCTTTAAACTAACAGTTCTCCGGGACAGGCAGCGCCCTTTAAACCAGAGTCACGTACCAAGCCAGTAGTGTTGTTATTGTTGTTGCCATGTTGTTGTGAGATGCTTAAAGAGGAGCTGGGAGATGCAGCCTCACAGCAATGTTTTTGACTTGCTGATAGACAGTACGTTTCCTCTCTGAGGCAGCAGCTTCTGATAAATTTGGCACATCTGCCAAAAGCTACTAATTTCTCCTTCGTGTACACAGGAACATAGCCATGAGGAGGTAACAGGTAAGACAATACACAGCAATACATAGCTAGCAATACGTTGCTATTATTAGCTGGAGACGTTGGTTTTGTTTCCATGATAAATTCCATTTTAATTGAGTAAATAGATAAAAGGAATTTGGAGGCAATTACATTTGTATGTTTTTCTAGCTTCAAAACCACTATGGAATTTATCTCTACAATGGCATTTTGCACTAATTGTTCTGTCACCTAAATGTAAAAATTTCCACCCATGTCTATCTGGATAGGGGAGATTCCCTTGTTGTTTTTTGATTATGTTTTTTTCCAAGGGATGGGGAAGGGAGACTATTTAAAAACTGAACTTACATAATTCTAAGAACATTCCTGCCTTGCCTCTTCCTCTAGTACTCCCCAGTTGTCTTGGTTTGATCAGTTTTACCATAAAGAATTGCATTATTGTGAATAGCCAAATTATCAGCATTAAAGTGTTTTGGAATATACAGTTGTTGAAAGGGTAAGGAGTCAAATTAGTGACTTAGATTTCTCAAGCTGGTATGACTTAGGTTAGATACATAGTGGGTTTTGTTATTTTTAGATTCGAAAGAAGGTGACTTCTGGTAATACTTTCCCCACAACATGCCCTCCATAGGTGTTTTTTAATTTTTTTTATACATGTGTAACATTTGTGAGTATAGGTATTAAAATGTGCACAGGCACATTTCACTACCTTTGTAATGTTCAGTTAAGCTTTTTAGGCATTAGGAAAGTGAGATCCGATGGTGCTGTGCCAAGTCAGGCCACGGAGGTGTAAAATGTCTCCTCACCTTTCCAATCTCTCTTACCTGCTTCGCTCTTGTCTCCATTGCTCTGTTTCAAACTCTCTGTGCAAGTCTGTTTTTCTCTAGTACAGCTGTTCTTGGTGCTTGTGGGTTTGTTTGGGGTTGGGGTTTTTTTTGTTTGCCCTACCTGCTGTCTGTGTGTGAGAATTCTTTGATTGCGTATATTTAAATTCACTTAAATGGACATCCTATCTGATGTAAAGGAATATTAGGAGTTCCTTTATCCTTCCTGTTTCCCCTGGGTGAATAAACACCCCAAATACCTGTGTATATCGTATCTTAAGTATTTTTCTCTCTTTCACCTGCTTCTTGGAAGCCCCAGTTAATTGCCAGACGCACACAAACTGTATCACTGATCTTGCCCAACAACTCTGTGCAGCACAAGGCATGAATGGGAGGTGTGGAGCTGCCCATTCATTGTTCCAGCTGAATGAGACCCCCCCCCTGAATAGGAGTGCGTTCTGAGCTGGTGAGAGCTGAGCGGGGTGAACCCCTTCATTCGCCCTGCTGGGTGTGCTCATCCTTTCACCTGGATGTGTTAAGAGCCTGTGATAGCCATCAGGCTGGCTCCAGTCTCAGGGCTTATCTACATCAGTGGCTTTAAAAAGGGCACTCTTCTGTCAGCATCGCTGCATCTGCACATTAAATTTTGCTGGCTTAAGCTGTGGCTTTCTAGGACGTTCAACTATGTTGGCAAAGTACTTCAGTACAGACTGGATCTCTCAGTACTGTGGGGTTTTGAGCGTGCTCCTCAGGCTGTGTAAATACAGAGACAAGATTTTGATGCCACCAAGTTCAGGTGCTGGTGCCAGGTGTTTTCTCCCTTTTCTGATGCCTGCATTTCTTCAGTCCTGGCTCACTTTTCAGGAGAAGGAGACACAGTTCAAAATCTTCCTTAAAAGTTTAAATGCTGCTGAATGTAGCTCGTGCAGCTGAAGGAACTTCTCCTATGTCCTAATGTGCCACCGGGTTCTTCACTTTAGGATGGACATGAGCCTCTCTCCTCCATTGTGTAGGTCAAGAAACCTTCCAGATCCTGCCTTCATATTGTGAATGCACCTCATGAATATTCCTCTATCTGTTCCCATGAGAAAAAAGTATATCTCAAGACAATTCAGGAAAAAGTTCATGCTTGGAAAAACCTGTACTGAAATGGCATTTGTGTCCTTCACTATAGAGTAAGAAAACAACAAATAGTTTTATATTAGGTAAAACACCATGCAAATAATGGGTTAGTGATAATTCCACTCTGTTTTGTATCAAAATGGAATTGGAAATAATTGAAACGGGATGGAAATTACCTCCTCATCCACATGGGTAGCCCATATGGACTTGTCTGAGGCATCTTGACTGTCAGTGTGGGAAAGATTCTCTTCCTTGCTCTGTGCTTTCCTTGTCCTGTAAACGGGCCAAAGCCTGCAGTGTTCCTGGCCTTCAGTCTTGCACCTAAACTTACTTGGTAAGAAATACAATTACCTATAGTTTGGTTCTGGCATAGCTGAACTGTGGAGCTTCTCTACAAACTCATATTAAATCAAAAGGGATTTCGTTGGTAACTGTTAAAAGTTTTCATTTCTCACTTATAGTTAATTGCCCGTGTGTTTCGAGTTTAACTTTCCATTTATTTCATTAGGAGACTTTTTTAAAGGATAGAAATTGCCCATCCTTTAAATGTCACCTTGAGATCGGTCACTGAAGTGAATTGTTGCTTTAGTTAGAAGGATTTTTAATCAATGACTGTACTAAGAAATTGAGTGTTATCTTAAGTGGGAATTGAAAGGATTTAAAGAAGCAACTTCCCTCCCCTCCAAAAGCGTAACGTGAAGCTTCCCAACACTGACTGTAGAAACTTACATTTTGGGGTTTGGTTTAGTTTTGTTGGGTTGGTTGGGTTTTGAGGGTTTTTTTGCAAAATTGGGATCTTCAGGCAATGAAGCATTCCTTACAAGTCAGGACTGGTTTTTCTCACAGACATGAGCGCAATGGACCAGGTGCCAGCAACTTGGCTGCATCCATACAGCAATGTGTGGAAGTGCAGCTGGGTGCTTTCCCTACAGGTAACACCAGCAAAGAGGAGGTCAATTTGGGGGTAGTTTTTTGGGTACTCCCCTACCTTCCTGAAGGGAGCTTTGCATTATTAAAGGTTAATTGTTTGTTCTTTAAATAGTGAGGATTTGGGGCTGGTAGTCAGCTAGGGCTCTGCCAGAGCAGGTTGTGTGGACCTTCTCAGAAAGAAACATGGTCCTTTGAACAAAATTGCTGTGGGAAGTCTTGTGTCTCACAAAGAACTTCTTTTGAAATGCATTATTCTTTTGTTTGCCCTAATCAAAGCCTTAGTTCTGCTGAAATTGGAAACAAAACCTGGGAGGTAGGAGCGGAATGGGGTGATTGCAGGAGAAAGAGTTTTAGAATGACCTTTAAGGTAAAGCTAAAAATGTGATGCCCTGAAAGGGATGGTTTGAAAGAGAGGTAGAACAGGGATTATGGCAAGGAAATGATCCAGCAGGGCAAACAACCTCCAGCCTTTCCTGTCTGCTGATGGTGGCTAGTGCTGAAGAAGAGACAATTAAAGGTTGTGACAAGAGGATACAGCTCCTGCAGGGAGGGAATAGGGACCTGGGGAGTAGAGAAGGAGATGTGACAGCTGATGCAGTCTGAGTAGATGGGATAGTTAAATACAGTAGTAGGGAATGCTAATGTAAACTTAATCGAGTTACACAGTGCTTTACTGCATGTTATGCAGGCATTAGCTCATAAATTTTCACTCTACAGTGTTAGGAGTGGTGAATGACTGTTGTGACAGGATGAGTCTCCGCTACTCCCCACATGTCTAGGGGGATTTTTCATCATGTTTGGGACTTCTCTTGTTTGTGTCTGCGTGGTTTTGGTTTGTTGCTGTTGTGAGAAAGTCGGGGCAGGGGAGCAAGGGGGACAAGGGGATAAGTTTGTACAAAACAGAGCTCTTAAGCATTAAAAAAATTGGCAGCGTGCCTTACAGATCTTATTAGTCACTCTCTATTGAGGTGAATCACTAATAATTCTCCACGTTTCCAGGCTGCAACAGTATCTTAATTATAGCATGACTGGGACTGAAAAAGTTTGGTTACTCGTCAGTTCGTTGTGAAAGAAAAAACATCTTGTGAACGTTTCTGTGGAGTTTCAGCTTTGACTCTGAGGTGCTGTACATGGAAACAGAGGCTGATGGTGCATGTGGATCCCGTGTCACAGGATGACAACAATTAGTATCAGCTCTTACCCTTTGCTCTTCTTTCTTCCCTCTTTTGCGTGCTCTCACCAGCACCCTCATTGCAGCTTCCTCAGGTCCTCCTTTCATTTCCAGAAACCTCCACAAAGATATTTTCAGCTCAGCCCTGTGACTGTGTGCCCAGCTCTTGCATGTCACATGCAATATACTTCATTTCCCTTGTAGTGACTTGAGAGATGTATTATTTTTGAAACCTCACTACTGTCAAACTGTTTGAAATTAACTCTGAGTTGTGGAAGGGGGAGTTGAATGATCGACAGCCTGTTCAGATGGTGAAGCTGACGCACCGGTAGCTTTGTTCTCCAAACAGAAATGCAGAAACCCTTGTGCTGTGCTCTCTGCTTGGGGACCATTCTGCCTCTGCTGATGCTCATTGCTTCTCACATGTTGTTCCTATGTCAGGTTCTCCTCCCCACTTGTTTTAGTTTTTAAGTTTCCCTAGATTTCTGTGGCTTTGTTCCCAAACAGAAATGGACTGTGCAGAAGAGCTCTGAGCAAGTGCAGAAGTAAACTTGGGAGGTGCAGTTCAAGAAGGAATTACAGTTGCATAAATCAAGAGCCCATTGAGATTGGGTAAGAAGACGGGGCAGGGGGGTGAAGGAAATTCTTGTCAAAAAGATAGTGAAGGGAAGTTGTTGATGGCACCAAGGATGAATTTCAAGTTTAAACAAGTGGAGGAAAGTGTTTAGGCCCTTTTAGTTGCTGCTGAATAATGAATTACTCAGTGCTGTCTCTCTCAGAATTTATTACTTTCCTCTGAAGTAAATGAGGCGCAAAGTTTCACCTCTCTGAAGTTTTCTTTGTTCTCTTCCTCCACTCAGTTTTTCCTCTTAGACTTCTCTCATTCCGGGCTTGCTATATCACTTCTCCCCGGTGTCGCCATACTGGGTGCTAATTACTCTGTCTGCCTCCTGTTTCTGTCC
Organism: Jacana jacana; assembly: GCA_013400555.1. NCBI lineage: Eukaryota > Metazoa > Chordata > Aves > Charadriiformes > Jacanidae > Jacana > Jacana jacana. Next base: position 145,950 of record VZTM01027480.1, read on the forward strand.
TGAGCTCATTTTGGTGTTCATTTTTAGCTTATACTGCATCATTTCTGCTCTCCTGAGTTTCTTGCCTCTCCATCATTTCATTCCATGCTCTTGCTGTCACTCTCTTTACAGAAGCACACCACATCATTTCATTCTTTCTGTCCTTGTATTCCCTTTCTCACTCAGCTCTCTTTCCTTTGAGAAAAAAAATTCATCTTACTCAAATCCCACAAATTGGAAGCAGATATTTCCTCTCAAGATCAGAGTTGACAAAAGTTCCTGCAAACCTCTCCTCCCAAGGAGGAACAGAAATTGCCAGTGTAACCCCTTACTGAGTTCCTCTGAAGAGGCTCTTCTTCTTTACAGAGCAATTTATCCAGCATCTCAGTCCTCCCTCCTTGCAAGCTGTATTTTTCTGCATGCCTTGCTTGGCAACTTAATGGCCAGCACAGCCCCAGGCCTTATCCATGCATCCTAACTTACAGCTATTTTCAGTTTTCTCTTCAGTAGATTTGCAGCCTTGCTTTGTGGAGGTCTTCCCGCCAGCAGCTCCATCTCAAATGCTGCTGTGGGGGTCTTCATACCCTCACAGGAAAATGCCATCTGAAGAATCATAGAATCACAGAATGGTTTGGGTTGGAAGGGACCTTAAAGTTCATCTAGTTCCAACACCCCCCCTGCCCTGGGCAGGGACGCCTCCCACAAGAGCAGATTGTTCAATGCCCCATCCAACCTGGCCTTGAACCCCTCCAGGGATGGGGCAGCCACAACTTCTCTGGGCAACCTATTCCAGTGCCTCACCACTCTCACAGCAAATAATTTCTTTCTAGTATCCAATCTAAATCTCCCCTCTTAAAAAGACAGTAATTGTCTAGCACAGATAAACAGCCAATCATGCTACCTTTCTTGCTCACCCCCAACTCTCTCAGCCTGTCCTCACAGCAGAGGGGCTCCAGCCCTTGGAGCATCTCCATGGCCTCCTCTGGACCTGCTCCAACAGGTCCATGTTGTAGTGATGGTAGATAACAAGCATTCTGTTCCCCTGACTGATGCAGAAAAATATTTGAAGAAGATGCATTATTTTTTACTGATCCTTATTTTTCTTCTCTTTTTTTTTTTCCCCCTACTTTTCCAATTGTAATTTGATTTTAAAATGTAGGGTTAGTTAATGACTTAAGGAGGCTTTTTTTAAATTTGAGTTTGTGAACTGCCTGTCTGGCAGACCATCTGTTTCCCACTCCCCCTTAAGAATGCTGACTTTGGATGCCTCCTCTCCGGCTTCTGTGCTGGAAGACAGACTTTTAATATTAAGAAGTGAGTTTCTAGATATGATGACCTGAAATATCCATGTATTAAGAGTCATCAGTTTGACTAATGGCACACCATGGCTACAGATCATCCTAAGCACCTCTTCAAAGTGTCATTTTTCCAGCTCGGTTGATTTCTGACATATCTCACTTTATCAGCCATTGAAGTGGAAATTTCATCACTTTTTTATGCCTTTTGAGTTTTTCTTAGTATTTGTTTGTAATAGGTTTTATGGGTGATTAGTTGTGCGAATTGTATTTTTTTGTGGACAGGAGATTTTCTTAATTTCTGTTTGATTTCTAGATATCATGCTTGGGCTTTTTAATCTACTTGTTACATACATCAGCTAAATTTGCTTTGTTCTTTTGCTGTTAATTTGCTATACCTAGTGCAAATTGTAACTAAGGTAATATTGATATTAATAAACAATTACAGATTAAAAGGAAGTTATGTTTAAAATGAAAGACATTTGCATTAACCTATCTATTCAGCAGCACTACTTAAATGTGTTATTTTTAGTAGCTATTGTCAGTGCTGAGAATAGGCACTGTCTTGACTCGCAGCCCATAAAATCCTCTGCTCTTATTCCAGACAGAAGTTCAAGCCTGTGTCTTCTCCCCAAAGCCTTACAGTTCCTTTATGGCCGGTGTTTATGTAGTGGTGGATCATGAAAGGAAACTTGTTCCCGACCTAAGCAAGCGTTCAGACACTGCTTGTGTTAAGGGATCAATGTGGAAGGATCAATGATCCTTAATTCGTAATAATAGTAATTAGTAATAAAAATAATAGCAATTCAGTAATGATAGTAATTCAATAATGATAATGCAGGCTTCTGAATGCAGCTGGGAATACTAGCGTTCTTAAGGAATGCCTAAATTGTTAGATTTGGGTGGTGGGAGGGAAGGTTGTGGCATGTAATATTGAAGTCTCTTCCCCGGCTCGGGTCTCCTCACCTCTGAGCCCTGTGCTGTCTTCCTTATTCTTCCTTCTCCTGCTGAGGCCGAGTGGGAGAGGGCTGGTTTGGCTTCCTTACAGCAGCGTGTCTTACTCTGTGACTGATCTTCTGTAATAGAGAAATCTACAAGTTTTATCCTCTCGTTTTTGACACCTTTTCTGTTCCAGCACTGTACGTATTAAAATAATGACGTGTGATTCTCAGAACAAGTTCCATTTTTGCTTTTGAGATTTCTAAAATGGATATAAACACTGAAAGGGAATATAATACACACGACTGTAGATCCATAAATCGACCCTAGCAGTGACATAATCTTTTCTATCCAATTATCTCTTCATTTTGGTAACAAACATCTTTTATTTCTTACCTTTTTACTACTTTGCGCCTGTGTAGACTTTTAGGCCTCAAAGGGCATGAAATATTGAGGTATATTTAGACTTGTTAATCAGTTACCTTGGTGTTCACTGAGCCAGCTTTAATGCTGGAAGAAGGTTCTCAAGAGCGAGAGGTGGGGAGGGAGCCCTCTGCGCGTCAGGCAGGATTGCCATCCTCTTGCCAAACCATAATAACCCTCTGGGGAACTGGGAGTTGAAGCCGCCGAATTAAATGCAATAATTTTCCATAACAGTTTAAAGGGCCTGCAGGCATGCTAAAGTTGCAGCTGGGTGTTTCAGATAACACTCTGTAGCACCACCCTGAAGCCTCGTTTACATCTTGGCAATTAAAATATACACTGTTGTCCTTCTCTTATATTGCAGTGTAGGGCTTTGGTGTTAAGGCTGGGTTTATTGTTAAAAAAAAAAAAAAGGGAAAGGAAAGGGCAACTCTTCTTTTTTCCTTGTCACTAGGGTGACTTTATTTCAAGTTGCAATGGGTGATGAAGAGGAACTGCTGAAAGGTTGTCCTGGGGGATATTAAATACGGTGTAAAACATCTACCGCTGCATCAGTCGGCAGTGTCTGTGACTGAGATTGTGGTCATCGGAGCTCCCACACGTGTGCTCTGTTTTGGTGTTTAAACTTGGACTGTTTACAACAGCTCGATGTAGAGAAGTGGTTTAATTATTGGCTTAATTATTATTTGTACATAGCTTATCTGACTTGGTAATTGAATATTGTGCTAAACGATTTTGGATGTCTTCATTGTAGCCTGGCACATAAGGGAACGAGCTCTGTGGTCCCAGTGACCCGGTCATGTACAATAAATGCTTCTCCTGCTTTCGGTCTAAATTAAGTTAAAAGAAATGTGTAAGTATCAGTTGATAAAAAAAAGAGCTTCTCACTCTCCATGGAGTGATGCTGGGAGGCTGCGATCAGTACCCAAATGGGCTGGGCATGACTCTGTGAGAGCTGACACGTCAGTCTGGTGATTTAGCGCACGCTCTCTCCCGTTTCATCCAGCCCGGGAGCCCGTGACATTGCAGAGATCGCCACAAAGATCACGGGAGATCCCAGTGCTCAGTGACACGGATGAGCATCCTCAGGTTCTATTACTTAGAAAAGCACGAGGTGGACACTTGAAGTAGTGGCATGCACAGGCAAAAGCTTTTCTCAATTTCCTTGGGAACAGGCAGGCTGTTTCACGTTACCATTGCAATCCAACATGGATCAGCAGTTAGCGTGGCTGTTTTGACATCCTTTTGTGAGTGGGTGAGTTAGTAGTTCAATAGCTTTGTAAATATTGCTCTATGAAAATTCCTTCGTTTAATTGGAGCCAAGCTATTCGATGGACCATAAATATTGACATATGGGCAAAAATTACTTGCAGACAAAGGCAAGTGTTTTTGTAACATGTCACAAAATAAATTTAATTTTATTTGGTTTAAAATTTTAATCTGATTTGTCAAAAAAACTGTTCATGCGTCAAATTAGTTGCTGTGTTCCCTTGAGTTTGTATTGTACTCATTACCAGTATTTCATCTGAGCTTCTTCTAAGGCAGAGTGAAAGAAGACTACTCAGTGCATTCGGGTAACTCCCCCTGGGATGCAGGGGGTTTTTGTTACAGTAAACAGAGGAGAAGGAAAAAAAATGAGATATGTTCAAATTTGTGCAACAGTGGTTCATTTAAATGTGAAGACTTGAGTGGGAAAACTTGTTAATATTTTAACTACAGAGATCTTTGGGAAAAAGGAGCTGAGCAGATTCAGTAGCTGACAGTTTGGGGTTTTTTTTCTTATAATGTTGTTTTCACTAACTGAAAAAAAAAGTCTCTAAAATTGCAGGTGAGGAGTGTTTTTTAAAAGGGGGGAGCAGAGTTATGAGGGGACACGTATGTCCTGCCCAGTCCTGTGACTGTGGAACATCCCACCACAGTAATGAGTCTCTCTAAACAGCTCTTTTGAAGCCATCTGCAGGTCTTCCTCGTTTTGAGTTGTCATTGCTGGTTCATTGCACAAGCCTGAGGATGTTCCTAAAACTCACATAGGTATACTCAGTATTTTTAAATTTTACTGGAGGTAATCCAGGTGCTCTCTACAGTGCCAGATTCAAAAAGATCAGCTTCTTAAATCTTGAAGGATTTTTATTTTTTTAAGGCCCACCAAAAGAATCCACTGGTCTTCATTATTGTGACAGTGTAATCACTGTTAAAGTATCTCCATAATGTGGCTTTTTGTTTGGTTGGGTTTTTTAACCTTTTCATTCTTTGCCTGGAGAGGCAATAAATAGCCCAGAAAACTGCCTTTTGACGTTTTAGTGAATTCATTGACTTCCCTGGGGAGCAGATCAGTACTTGGTCATGCTACAGCACAGGTTAAATCTTCCAGGCTTTCACCTTGGAACAATAACAGAGTATCAGGAAAAGAAGGGTTTGGTTGGTTTTTGGTTTGGCTGGTTGGGTTTTGGGGTTTTTTTTACGTTATAAAGGCGCTTGGAAACTTGAAAAAAAATTATTTTGTCTTTGATGATGAAGGGTGTCTGTCAGTTTTCCCATGGCACAATTTAGAGGCATTAGGAGTTAGAGGCTCTTCAGTGTTGAAGTGCTTAGATGAAAGGGGAAATACGCTTCCACATGAAGCCTTTACACTGTGAAAGAATACCTATGTGCATCTGTAATGAAGATTTTTTTAAATTACAATTCAGTTTACTGTTAATAAAACCTAAAGTTTATGAAATGTCTAGGAATTATTTTGTTTTTACAGAGAAAGAACTTTCACTCATTAACCAAATACTTTAAAATCCGAGTGCTTCACATAAAGTAAAAAGATGTGCTACTTAGGCATGCAGACATTATATAGTCATAAATTTAATAAACCACTCTTATAAAACTTTGCTTTTTCCAATCATGTAAAAATGTTTCAGTTTCTTTTTAACCACTTAACATTTGAAAAATGTAATAAATATAGAAGAGAGTTTGCTTTAATGGAAGGCTTTGTAGCTTTGTCTTTTAGTCTAAATTGAGATCCACACAGGTCAAGAAATGCAAGAGCTTTTCAAAGACTTTCAAAACAGAACGATAAAAGACTGGCTGCCACTCACAAACTTGAATCACGGTTTTGTAGTAAATTAAATACTCTCTAAAAGTCTTTTCAGGAGTGACAACTAATTAGTTTGTTTGATATTAAATTTTAAAAATGCAATGTTGAAGAAGAGTTCTAAAGCAGCCTTGGTTTTGCTGAGCATGGTGCAAATGGAGCTGGCTGTTGGTTTGTGATATGTGCTGTAAACCGTTGCTGTGGTTTCAGCTGGGATGGAGTTAATGTTTTGTACTGGCAGCTGGGGTGGTGCTGTGTTTTGGATTTGGGATTGAAATAGTGTTGTGATAGGGCATTGGTGGGTTTGGTTGTTGGTGAGCTCTCAAGGCATTTTTTTGCTCCTCAAACTACCCTGCCGTCAAACAGACTGGGGGGGGGGACAAGGAGTTGGGGGGGACACAGCCAGGACAGCCAACCTGAACTGACCACAGGGACATTCCATCCCATGGGACATCTTGCTCAGTGTATGAAGCTGGGGGAAGAAGAAGGAAGGGGGGGGCTGGTTGGAGTAATGTTGTTTGTCTTCTCAAGTCACCATAATCTGCAATGGACCCTGCTTTCCTGGAGATGCTGAACACCTGCCTCTCCATGGGAAGCAGGGAATGAATCCCTCATTTTGTTTTGCTTGTGTGTGCTGCTTTTGCTTTACCTATTAAAGTGACTTTACTTCAAACCACAAGTTTTCTTACTTTTACTCTTCCAATTCCCTTCCCAGTCCCAACTGGGGAGAGTGAGTGAGTGCCAGCATGGTCCTATCTGCCAACTGGGGTTAAACCCTGACAACTGTCATTTTAATGCTGCGTCACAAAGGACTTGACTGACAGTACTTTGTAAAATAATTAGTTGTGGTATTTAAGTACTTTAAATTGAGTGGAGCACCCAGGAGAAAGTTCTTGAGACAAAGGAGAGAACTCTAACATATGAGGTGTTCAACAGGAAACATTGAGGCCTCAGTTAACAGGTAGTTTTGCAAAGTATTAAAATAATCTGAACTGCTCTTTATTTAGGTGCTTTGTCAGCTGTTTAAAGATTAAAATGATATTCTTTATTTTAGCATTTTTTCTTTAAAAAAAAAAAACCAAAAGAAAAATTTCCAAACTATTTCTTCTGGTTAAGTGTGTCTGACCCAGGAGATGAACCTGAGAAGCCTTGTTTTGAAAATGGTTTACGAAAAGTAAAGGCAAATAAATAATAATGGAAATAAGATTCTTACTGTAATATTCCTTAAAAACTTGAGGGACTGAAAAGCCTCTTTTTGACTGTCACAAATCAAGTAGGTGCTTGCTTTCTAGCACCAGTTACGCAGAATATACTGCCTTGGAGTTTTCCTGTGTATCACCTATGGTGTTTTGGTGGCTTGCTGTGGTATTATGTGTATATGTTCTTGATGAGAGTAATTATCTTATAACAGAAATGACAATAGAAAAGTTGTAGAAGTCTGTATGCAAAAAGCAGGCATTAAACCAGAAGTTTCATGAGCAGGAGGCAGTCAGACTTGCCATTAAAACATACATCCTTCTCAGGAAAAAAACACCCCAAACATCTTACCTACAGATACACTGTAGGCGAGTGATGTGTTCCTAAAGCTGAAAAGCTGTGGTTTTTCCTCCCTGTTCTCAGTCTGCTTTTGATCTTCTAATCTGTTGGCTAAAAATGAGCAGTATTGTCGTGTTGTTCACAAGAATCTCTTTGCTAATTTTTTTGATCAGGGTCGCTCATGCGTGAAACTCGGGGACGTCTTAGGAACGTTCCAGAAGCGCGTCTGGCTCATCACCGATCAGATCCCTCTTTTCTTTCTCTTCCAGGCAGTTAGGAAGCAATCACAGCGACTAGAGAACACTGTAACATCAGCGGTTGTCTCTCTCGTTCTGTTGTAGGTGAATGTAAGCTGAATGTAGAGAAGACTTCCAAATAAGCTGGACTGATGTGCGCAGAGAAGGAATGAAGTATGGATGTGAAGGAACGTAGGCCTTATTGCTCCCTGACAAAGAGCAGACGGGACAAGGAACGGCGCTACACGAATTCTTCCGCGGAAAATGAGGAGTGCCGAGTGCCTACACAGAAGTCCTACAGCTCCAGCGAAACCTTGAAAGCTTTTGATCATGATTCCTCTAGGCTGCTGTATGGAAACCGGGTAAAAGACTTGGTCCACCGAGAAGCGGATGAGTATACCAGACAAGGTAGGCAAGATGTTTTACTTCAGAGCGTGTAATTCCTTAATGCCAATAACAAGGCATTCTTGCTGCACGAAGAGTATGTTGTTATACTAATTTTGTCAGTTTTGGTAATACTCTGCACACATAGTACACATCTCCCTGAATGGTTTACCAAGATGGGAAAGCATTTTGTACCCTCTTTGAAATAATTAATACATGATGCACAGGGAAGTCAAGTGAACGGCCCGCGTTGGGCAATGGGTCAGTGACAACATTGCAGACTCCAGGTGTGAAGTATTCAGGCCTTACAGTTTAAAAACTAGACCGCCAGCATAAATTCAACTCCTTAACAGAGTGCCCAGAAGTTTGCCACTCCAATAGGCCTAAAATATAAATAGCTTCAGAATGAATCAAAGTAAACAGATACAGCTGATCCAAGAAGGCCAAGCCCTGTGACCAGGTTTGGGGAAACATAGTGTGTGTGGGTGCACATATGACTAATGCATTAGCTCAGCACCTTTATCTTTTAGTTCACCGGGTGAGTAACAGAGCTCTGGACACTGGGGTTTGTTGGGGGATTTTTTTAGTGGATATTTGTGATTTTGAACCCACTGCTTACAGGTTGCTAGAGCTCACTGTTGAATTTCTGAGTCTGGGACTGGAGAGACCTGAGAGAAAATATCTGTGGAGATGCTCAAAACCTGCCTAGTTATGGTCCTGGGCAACTCGCTGTAGCTGACTGTACTTGAGCAGAGGGTTGGGACTAGATGTTCTCAAGAGGTCTCTTTGGACCTCAGTGATTCTGGGAGATTGCACTTGGCTCCAGTTAGGGTTAAGTACGTATGCATCGCCCTTGGATTCAACTTTGTAGTCTCTGGAATTGATACTTCTACGTTTCCACAACTAAACTGCTTAATATAAGGAGAAAAAAAAAGTTATGAAATGTATTGGGTACTGCAGCCCAGACATCTAAAGGGACAAAGCTGGGCCAAGAACTGGCTGAACCTACACCTCACTCTTCTGTATAAAGCTATCTTCTCTTTTATGAGGAAAGGAGAATAGATTTAGGGGCAGAAAAAGAAACCTTCTGAGGAAGTCCTTACTTTTAACTTGATAAATGTTTAAACATATTTTCCCCATTGGTGGTTTTAGTTTGTTCCAAATAGAATAACTTTACATTAGAACTGGAGCTGGGCAGATGGTGTTGGCTTTTTTGCCTTCAAATGTTTGCAAGGGAAATAAAAATATTTCTCTTAGACTCACGGGACTGAGGCTTGCTGCTGCCATAGTCCGTCTGCTTTCTGCTGCCTGCTTTTGGTTTCTGTGGTCATCACTGCTTTCTAGGTCTTAAGTCATTAGTTACCTTGGTCTCATTACTTTAATGAGGGAAAAATCAAAAGGAAATTTTCCAAGACCTCTATGCGGACATTTCTTCAGTGCTAGTGACAAAATTACATCAATACAGGCACCACTTACTTAATGGATTCATAAACTATTGCTTGAATAGAGTACTAGTCTTTTAAAATAGCAGTAATGTAGTGGAAGAAGCTATGTAGTCTGGCATGTCACATCTGATGGTGCACTGGGGCTTGGAGGGCTTTTTCCCCTCTTCATTTTCTTCAGAAAAGCACATAATATTTAGCTAATACTCATTGCCTCGATAGGCAGTAAATTACACATCTGTAGGCCTCAAATGGCAGTCTGGGATGTGTGGTGTCGTCTTCGTCTCTCAGTGGTCTCAGCCCTGTCATCTGTGCCCGTTTGATTTTCCTCCTTGTCCTTTCAATTCTTTTTGTATGGCTTATTGGCTTCCTCTAATGTCTGCTGGTTTAGCACCTTTGGGGACTGCCTTGCAGGTTTGATAGGGTCAGGTTAGAGAGGGCTTGTTTTGCAGGCCTAGAGAGCGTGTTCCTTTGATTCTTCTTTGACTGAGAGAATTTACTGCTTCTGGCATTGGAAGCATTTTGTGGAAAAAGGTGTTCAAGGTCATTCCAAAGGTTTTTAAATAATATATAAAACATGCTTCCCTGTATTTACTTCCCCACCACTACCCTGTCTAGAAAGAGAGTGCAGATATGTGGCTTTGTTGACAGTCTAATTACATTCTAGCCTGCTAAATCCACGGGAAATAAATCTATAAGCAAAAAAAAACCCAGCCAAAAAAACCCCACAAGCTTTAATAAATACCTTTAATTGGAAATGAATTATTAAAATTAATCATGACCAATGTTTCACTTTTTTTTTTTTCCCCCCAAACTGTGTAAAATAACAATATCAAATTTCCAGTGTCCACTGAAAAGCTACTGGAACCCTCATGTGAGTTTCTCACGTCTCTCCAATGTGGCACAAGTTAAGCATGTCAGTGTGTTTTCACGCTTGGTATTTTGGTGGAAAAGCCCTTCAAAGCTTTCAGCTAATGGATCAGAACTTTCCCACCTCCTCTCCTGAGTTGTGTCAGTACATGTCTTTGTGCTTCCCGCTTCCCCAAAATCCCGTGGTAGGAATTTGGAGATAGGTGTGCCCCGTTCAGCGGTAGCTTTGTCCTGGGAGATGTTTCCTTGTGGAGAGGAGATTCTCCAGTTGTCAGTTCCAGTCACAGAATCTTTTCCCTCGTCTGTTGAATTTCTGTTGCTTGAGATTAATTGCATAGATATAAGTAAGAGCCTAAAAATGTGTCTATTTTTAGTTGTAATTCTAAACCCAGCAGTTAAAACGTTTAGTAAAATAAAATATTTGAAAGTGAGATTATTATTTAACTGGGATTATGTTGTTAATTTTGAAAGCCAGTTGACGGACTGGGAGAGCAGCTGTGCTTGTATAAGAATTGGTAACTTCATCTGTGTAACATGCCTTCAGCTACCATCAACGAGTGGTAGGACCTACTGTGGTCTCTCTCCTTCCATTCCTCTCAAGCCCCTTCCTCTGTTGCAAAACTGGTTTGGGGGTTAAAGTCTTTAGATGAGGACTGGTTGGCCTTCTGTTTTTAGAACTTTAGCTACTTGTTTTCACTTTGCTGTTAATCCCCAAGTAAGCTTAAAAAAAATTGGTAAGCTTGTGAGTAATTAAACTCAGCCTCCAGCCATGTAAAGGAAGACCATGAACTTTTTTTCTTTAAATCTTTTTTTTTAATCTGGGTACTCAATTCTATATGGTATGTTTGGGAAGACACCTAATCCCATCCTTGACAGTGGATGAAATGTCATGAGACACCATATTCTTCCAAGGTGTGATGATATTTTTTTGCTGTTTATGTGTTAGGGAGGAAGACTATGCCTATTTTCTTATTCTTTGAAGTATCCAATAATGAGCAGCCTGATTTAAATGTACAGCAGCTCTAATTGAATTTATCAACTTAAATGCTTGTATTTTGCACTATACCCAAGTATCTTGCTGAATTCAGGATTAAAGCTGACTGTATAAAGTTGAATTTCTCTGTTGTACAGAGAGAAATTCCTGTGCTTACAAAATTAAACTGCTGTGTGAAGTGATACAAAGGACATAGCAGTCTGCCATGCAGCAGTATCTGAACGTGTGATATGACTATGGAGTGGGAGGGAAGGATTGTAGAAATATAAATAGTAGTGTTTTTTAAATCACATATGGATATAGTAATTGGAAGCAATAATATAATAATAGGAAAATAATTTGAAAGAGATGATGAATCAAACCTGGGCTCACAAGAACTGGAAAACTTTTTTATTAAGTAAGAAGAATACAGGCAGGTGAAAACTTGCATTTTGTTTTCCATCATAGAATGGTTTGGGTTGGAAGGGACTTTAAAGACCATCCAGTTCCAGCCCCCTTGCCCTGGGCAGGGACACCTCCCACCAGACCAGGTTGCTCCAAGCCCCATCCAGCCTGGCCTTGAACCCCTCCAGGGATGGGGCAGCCACAGCTTGATGTTAGAGGGAAGAGAGGAATATGCAACATCTCTTAAGCAGTCAGTGTTCCGTTTCCAAGAGCCTTGCTGTTGCAGGACAATGTAGTGGTTCTACAGCACGATCCACGTACGATGGCAGTGAGTTTTTGCACGGGAGGAGGAGGAGGAGGAGCTGACCCACGAGCACCAGTGGCAGGATCTGCAGGTGTTCATGTTTTGATAGGAAATAACCACAGCAGTGTCTGTGAGCTGTGTGAATGGAGAACCTGAGCTGCAGGACACCTTTGGCCAATGGAAGACTCGATGAGGTGGTGCAGATTTTGTTAAATTTTTACTTTTTTTGAGAGCTTGAGTCAGCTATGGTTTGGCCTGCAGGTAAATTATTTGGTCTTTCTAGTTGGCAGTGAGGGCCAGTTCATTGTGTTTATCAATCAGAACAAGTCGTTGTCAGCCAAGCCCCAGCATCAATTCATTCTCGTGCTACCCCAGCTGTTTTGCAGGAGAGAAGGTACTTGTACTGCATGGTTTAGTACCTTTACCAGAATACTCAGGTGCCTGTATTAGACTAAATGCCCTAATAAGTCCTTGCAGCTGCACAAAGAGGGACTGAACTTAGCAAACAAGCAAAGAAAAAGACTTTCTTTCCATCACAATATGCTGGGTGGCTGATAGCAGGGTGCTGAAAAGTGAAGCCGTGTAGGGTACATCGCAGTGCGCGGATCTATCCGTGGCTGTCGTTCAGCTGCCACTCCCGTGACAATTAGATTTAGAGGCTAGAAAAATCTCTCCACTCAGTGAGAGGGACCTGAAACAGTGATAAATATTCTTCAACAACTTTATTTCGTTATTTAAGGTATTAAACGCTGCCAGGGAATATATCTCTAAGACTTCAGGAACCTGAAACCTTAATTGCAACTTTTGTCCTACTGTAATATGTCTCCAAAGTCTATTGCTTTTAAATACCTGCTGCTTAAAATGGGTTATTTGGATAGCAAAATATTTAATCTTTTTAGTCTCCATAAATGTCAGCTGTAGGATTAAAGGATTTAAATGGACATGTTTTTAAACCTAAAGGTTGAATAATTTAAGCTCACCTGTCTGAAGCAGTGCAAGGGCAGATATCTAAGGCCATTTTTGACCTTGCAGTATCTTTGCCTTATTGATGAGCTGATTTTGACTATTGAGTAGGCGAGTGATTCTGGCTGGAAATGAATGACTGCTTTGCAGATTAATTTACAAGAGGGTATGGAATAATATACAAGAGGCTTTGTGATCTCCCGATGAACAAATGAATCACCGTTCAGTAACGTGGCAAGCGCTGTCCCTCGGAATCGCCAGGCAGATTTCAGAAATTAGTGTGTTATGTTCCTGGCTGCGGTGCAAGACGTGTCCTGATTGTCATTGTGACAGATATGTTTTTTGTTATGCTAAAGCAGAGCCACCTGCAGTATCTGCCTGCTTTGAGTGGGTAACTTCTGTAAGCAGCATACGGTGCCGGTATGTTCTGAATAAATCTGTGGCCTTGAGCTAAGCACATAACCTTCTTCCAGAGGTGGGTTGGTTTTATTTTTTTTTCCCCTCTGTAATACAGGAATAATAACACTTACCCACCTCACAGGCGTGTGGGGAAGATTAATTAGTTTATGTTTGCAAAATGCTTTGAAGATGAAAAGCGCTGTAAGTGCTAAGTAATATTATCATCTTTCATTGCTATACTAGTTACTTCTTAAAGCAACAATAAGAAGTTAATTGGTTTTCAGGTTCCAGGTGATAAGGATCTGTTGACTTTTAAAGTTATTCTATTAGCTACAGAGTGGTACTAAGAAAAACATTTCACTTTTATTTGATTAGGAATATATTTAGCTCACGCTCAGTGATATGCACACTTGCTCTAAGGTATTCATCTAGTTGAAATTGGCCCCTTGTGGGTCATGGTCTGTAGATGAGCTACGGATCTGGAGACAAAGGGCAATTGTGATCCTCCAGGGAAAAATCAACCTTGGTTATTGGCAGTAGACTGCTTGATCAGGCATTTCTACACAGCCTTGGTCCACAGAGTAAAAACCTTGTCTTTGACTAGTCCAATTGCAAAGTAAGAGAATTAAGTTCTTGATCATAATGATTAAGGATTTATAAGGTGAGCAAGGGGCCTTCACAAGGACTTTCAGCCTCATGGAGAGGGGGGTACTGTAGAGGGTCTGTAATTGCTCTTCCATCTTTGTGTAGCTCGTATACTGAGATGTATGTGCTGCTCCTGTTCATCATAAAAACTAAATTGAGGACTGGGGAGATAAATGGATCATCTGCAAGGCTGTGAGAGATGGCTTCAGCATGTTAACCTCTATGGAGGCAACGAAGCTAGAAAAGTGTGCGGTTAGAGATGGGGCGAGGGAGGAATGGAAGAGGCTGAAGATCCCAGTCTGTTCCATCTGTTGGTTTAGTGCACAGGGCTGTAGGCCAAGCTGTGAGTGATTCTTTATTGCATCACTGGCCAATAACACACAGAAAGAAAAGCAGAGGTGTAAAATAGGAATAATTCCGCAGAAATATCCTTGATGCTCTCTGAATTCAGTTTGTAGAATGTCACAACTTCCTGGCTTGAGAGCCAGTACTCAGCGTTACTGAGCTTACTGAAGCTGAAAGAGGAAATGGCAGGGCCATGGGAACACGTTTGCCCCAAGTTCTGTGCTTCTACTGTTTTGCTTTGCAGTGCCATAAATAGGTCTGAGTCATAAATCCTTCCCTGTCTTCCGCATAATGGACATTTTGCGAGAAAATCCAAATTAAGACAATGCTACACAACATTTGTTGCGGGGCTTTACGGAATGGAAACCCTTTTGGGGGACACAACAGGAAGTGTGAGTGAGAGGGGGAGTGAAAGAGGTTTGCATTTCTGCAGAAGTCCTTGGGTCTGTATTCTCTATTGTTCCCCGAGCTTGTTCTGTCCATGCATTGCAGAGCATTTGGGGTACTTGTTTAGGAAATCCCACAAATAGAAATGCATGGGGCTGCTCTGAATAGGTGTGTTGGGTTTTTACTTTTTACCAGTTCAGAGCCTGAACTAACCCAAGATTTTTTGTGAGACCTCTCCTCGCTTGTGGTGGCTCGTGGAAAGGTAGAAATAAGAGTGGAGTTTTCTTTCCTCCCCGTGCAGAGGAGTGGCAGTGGGCCTGAGCTCTATTTTGTGTGCTTCTCTTCATGCTGCCTCCTTCCCCTTCCCCTTTTTTTTCCCCGTTTCAAGCCGTATGTCATGTCGTTAGCGTGGTACGGACCTTAATGTGGCAGTTCATACCTGTCAGATCTCTGGTTGTAGGCTCTTTGCAGACTGGATATCCATCATCTCAACATTACTTACCCTTGGGTCATATTTTCTTCACATCTATCAAATTTAGGTTTTATTCATATTTTGTAATAAATGGATGCTGAGGTGTTGATGATTTGGTCCCAGGATGCAGAGATTAAGATAGAGGCCTAAAATGTCTGTACTGTCTTTCTGGGCATGATCAAGACTTTTCCCTTGCTACTTGGGGAGTTGCATTTCTTTTTTAAATCCCCAGAATCCTCTTTCTTTTTTACCCTAGCGGCCCATTATCTGGACGGCTGCGTTAGTTTCTCTCAATTTAGTTTGTATATTTCATAATCTTAGCCATAAACCACTATTTTCATATAAAATCCCCACATTTGGAACCGTAATGTTTAAATTATTAATTCATTTGCTGGAGCCTGATTGCTGATGCCGTAGCTTGAAGCTTTGAATTGTACAATTGTGAAATTATCTTCAGCTGACTTTAATCTTACTCTGCGGTAACTTCAGAAGGGCTTGATGAACAGTCCTTTATCCTTATACTGGATTAAGAAGTGCTTCTTATGTTCTAGTCTGTGGATTAGTACTGAGGATCCCCTGCCACCCTGAAGCCTAACGGGGAATACAATTACCGGTCTCCCGTACGGCACACCAGAGTCTGTGTGCTCGGACCAGAATTTGGAAAAACACTGGCAGAGAGGCATTGTGCTTCGTTCACATTGATTCTGCTCTGTTTCTTAAAATAAAAATGTTCCCAGCCTAACGTTTCAATCAATGTCTCCTTGTGATTCTGGAGTTTAGTGCTAGTAAAAATACACGGCTGGTTTAAATACCAGGTTTGAAATCCTTTATTTCCCACCAAAAAAAAAATTTAAGTGTGGGGTTGGTGGGGTGTTTTGTTGGTTTTTTGTTTTTTGTTTTTTTTTTTCTAGAATTGACTCAGGTTTTGAGTCTTACATAAAGCTCTTCTACCAAGTGCAGCTCAGAGAACCCACAGCATCTGGCATTAACCCTTTCAGAACTCCCCAAGACTATGGCTTTAGGTCCCTGTACGCTTTTGAAAGGAATGGGAGAAACGTGTGGCTCAGAATAACGAGCGCTTGAAAATTTGATGCACGGTGGCTGAGATTTAGTACAATTTAATGCTCTTTGTTATTATGTAGTTTACTTGGTTACATTGGAGAAGCAACTGTCATTCATATGAATCTTACAGCTCCACTCTAAATCAGATAATGACAAGAAAAGGAGGTTAAGATGGAAAAGTGAATAGAGCGGAAAGGTCAAGAAAGAGAGATTAAGAGGTGACAAGGAAGAAGGTTGTGATGAGTGAAGAGGAAAGCACAGGAATTAAAAACAGGAGGAAAATGTGATACAGTGGATTAGGACGGTTTAAATTTCACAGATAATTTTCACAAAAACAAAAGAGAAAATCAGGCTGAAGTAATAACAACAAAATACTATGCCAAATCAGAAAGGAAAAAATGTTAACGCAGGCAAAGCTCATTACTTGTCAGCCTTCACCGTGATTTCTCGCGTCCCAACACAGAGAACTCTGCAAGTACAGCGTTGAAAACTCCTTTTCAGTAAATATATTGTGAAGTTTGCCTGACAGAACGGATGGTATCACATCTATTACTCACTCTCTTTTCTGTGTAATTGTATTCTACCCACCTAACATCCTGACTTCTGGAGACAGCATTTGTACACTTCTTATCAGAGTTTTATAGAGCATCCAAGGGCTCTCTTTTGCTATTTTCTTTTTTAAAAAAGAAAAAGCAAATTTGTTATCCTAGTGTACGTTTACTTCCAAATCTATGCCCTTCCTCTCAAGACCTTTCCTTACAAAGGACCGCCTTGTGCTGCACTGTGTTTGCCCCGGCAAATGTAAGAAGATATCATTTTATTTACAGATAAATTATGTATTTTTCCTTAAGAAACCAGCTAGGATTGACACTTGAGAGCAGATGACATTTAAGATCCCACAGGATTGCATGGAATTCTTGCTAAACCAGCCCAGCTCTGCTTTGATCATCTAGCAAGGTGACATCTACCCCGTGTTCTCAGTGGTGCTGCTTCGTGCCCCAAGAACAGAAGGGACATTTTGGCTGCCTGTTGTTACACACAAAGAAGCTCATTTTTCCCTCTGTGACTCACACATAATTGAACTCTGTATTTTTCAGGAATTAGTAAAGTGAACAGGCCAGCCAGTTTGCAGTTAACAGAGCTATTCCTTCGTAGCTGTCATGAGTTAGGAAGGTCTGTTGAATCAGGTCAGTAGCCTTCAGTTCTTGGTTGTACAGAAATGATGAAGCATTTCAAAGGTGTGAATGCAGCTGGGTGCTGGGTTCTGCTCTACAGAAAGTGTTCAGAGGTATTGAGAACCAGCTCCAGGTAAGGAGCTTCAAATAGGACAAATGTGCCTACTGTATAGTGTCTAAACATGGACACAAAAGGAAATAAGTACTTTTCCCATATCAAAATAGCAGAAAACAGTGTGGTCCTTGCAGGTCCTTTGAGATCAGTGCTGCTTATACAATAAGATTTTAGGATAAGCATTGTACTACGAGGACATGTTTGTAAGCAGTAGTCTGCAGACAGAAAATAAAAACCTGAGAATAATATTTCTCCTGATTTGCCTTCTAAATAAATGAGATTTAATAACAAAAAAAACACCACCAAACAACAGAGCACAGGGTTAAGTAGGGAATTGAGGAGATGTAAGGGAGAAGATGGGTTCTCCTAAGGACCCTGATCAGTTTTGCATAGGTATAGCGTTAGTTGTTTCACTTTTATTTTAGTTTAGTATAAGTATTTTTGTTGTGTGTTATCACAGAGTGATTATAGGGAAAATGGGCTTGATTTCTGAATGGCACGAAGGTGTTAAAGGCAGATTGAAGAGGGCAAGATACGAAGGAGGACTAGACTAGAAGAGGAGCTGTGGCGTAATGAAGGATGCAGCAGACATGGCACAAGACTTTGCATCAGAAACATAAGCAAGAACCAAACTAAAGAGAATTTTGAGTATGGCCTGGCATGGGGCTGGACCCTCAGCCTTGTTGGTGCTGCGTCCATCCTGTTACAACAAACCCAAAGTCAGCAGAGGCCTCAAACTATAATTCCTCTTGTTTAAACGGTAGGGGTGTATTTTTATGCTGACTAGGTAGATACTTTAGAGGCTTCTCCTATTTATGTTGTCTTTGCTTCTTTTCCACAATAGTCCATTATTACTAAAACCTGACGTGTCAGCTTACCAATGGTTAATGAATTACTAAGGACAGTGCTGATGTCTGGAGATGCTGACAAATTCTCTGTTGGATGTTTTTTTGTTCATTCCTTCTGGTTGTTTCTTTCCCCTTTTCATGTTTTTTAAGAGAGTATTGCTGTATATATTCAGTACAGATCCGCTGTAGAGCAAGGACTGACAACTGAAGAACCATGGGGCTCGCTCTTTTATTTAGCAGTCCTCTTCAAAAACCCATCTCCACAGATAACATTTCCAACTTGAAGTGTGGAAGCTTAAATTATTATTATGGATGTCTTTGAATAACTCCCCCAATTTAAGCCAGGGAAACAAATGTGACACAAGTGCAGCAGGTTTCCTTTTAATTCCAGCTGTTAACTTCTGACTTTCTAGAATAATAGCCAATTTCTGCATACATCAGACTTGCTTATACGCAGTATTTGATTAAAGGAGAAAGAAAATTGACATTTCTAATTGACACAGACTGTGTGATTCTGGCAGAGAAATATATCTATACACATACACGCTCTCTTTAAAAAAAAATTGTCATTACCTGTGTATTAAAATTATGTTGGGATACTTCTTTGTATGCATTTAACTCAAGTTGGTAAGGAGGCACACCAATCGCCTGTGGCTCATTCCTTACCCAGAAAGGGGCTGCCACACAACAGGCAGATGTGCTGTGGTTACTGGTGGCACCTGCTGTGTTTTTAACAGCGATTGCTGCACAAAGTCCTGAAAGTTATTTTAGAGTTATTACATTAATTTTGTTCTTGTCTGCACAAATGGAGGGTGTCAGCAGCCCTTATGCTACCCATCAATTGATGTTCCTAGCCAAGAGAAGAACAGTATCTAATGGTAGAGTGGTAGTAAACAGCATTATTGTCAGTTTTTAAAACCTAACTTAGTGATACATCATCCCAAATAGTCCAAAAACCCCCAAAGGTGTCTCCAGAACAAGTCTCCTTGAAACGTCTCTCATTTTTTTTCCTACTTTTAAACTTCATACTTTAAAAAAAAAACAACCCACAAAGCATTAGGCCTACCTGTTTATTCTCTATCTACATTTTCTTCTCAGGAATTAGTTCATGACAATTGCCGGGTTGTTTTTAAGTCTCTATGAACTGTCGAGGCACTTACTGTCAGTGGGAGAAATTGCAAATGTGTGTATAGTGTAAGAAACCCATGATTAAATCCCTCACACTGAAGTAATTCTGGAAAGGTTAATTAGAAACTCTAAGAACACAAGAAGGAGAACATCCTCTCTTTATACTCTCTTTTTTGTTTTTTTCCCTCTCATCTCCTACAACCTTCTTTTCCATTTTTATTATTTCATTGTATTGTTCATTATCAGGTGAAAGCCCCCAACTATTCTGCTGCCCACTAAGCCTTCATCCCGGCCGCGTGCGTTCAGCTTCCCCTGGAAGAGTTCCAGTTCTCATTGTTCAGGAATCTTAAGATGATGTAAAATTTCTGGTTTGCCTGTGTTTGATTTCCCCTGGGACATAAATTTCTCCACAAACACATTTTTTTCCCATGTCAACTTTTTGGGTTTTGTGGGTTTTGTTTGTTAGGGGATTGTTTGGTTGGTTTTTATTTCGTTTTTGGGGTTTTTTTTTCATTTGTGTAGGCAACTTACACAGAGTACAATCCTCTTAGTGAGGCTCTTAGGAAAGCTTTAATTCAGAAGATGATTTAGCCTGATGTTTCTAAAGCGGTTACAGCATTTCTGGGCTACGCTGTAAAACTTCGCAGTGTAGTGAAAAGCTCCAGTGTATTGAATGTGATGGGAGGGCAAGATCCAAGCCTGCCCCCCTTCTTCTCTTTTGGCCCTCACACTCTCCATTTTGGTTTTCATAAGAGGGGAATCTTTTACATGGAGGCTGGCTGTTTGTAAGCTTAAAGTGAAAAATAAAATCCATGAATAGATGGTAGGTGGTACGTTGCGTCTGAGACCCAGTTTCAGCGATCATGGAGGATTTTATGATATAATACCTGAAGCAGTTTCTCTTAAAAGTAATAGTTTGCTTAAGAGGAAGAAAAAGAGCGGGGAATAGTCTCTTCAAATTGATGTCTCTGCACAGATGTCTCCCCGAGTGATTTTTCTGAGTGCAAAGAAGTGTTTTTCACAGTGTGGGGCTGCGTGGGGTCTGAGGAGCTGCAGGTAGTGATGCTCTCTGGCTGTAGCTGGTCTCACTGGGGCTCAGGAGGCAGTGTCAGGATCTCTCCGGATCTTCCCTCCCCTCCACATCTTGGCACCGTCAGGTTACAGGGACCAGATCCATAACACTTCGTAGGGTTGAAGTCAACGGCAGTTTTGTTACTGACTCAAGTAACCTTGTCTTCGGTCAAAAATGCCTCTTTCCATTTTGCCGCTCAAAACCCTGTCTTTAGAATCTGTAAGACACTGGTGTGTAACTGTGTATACAACTTAGCCTCTTACTGGTTGGAACTGGATGATCTTTAAGGTCCCTTCCAACCCGAACCATTCAATGATTCGTGGGTGGGTGGGTGATATGTGTACACACTTGCACACAGGACTCCCCTATACTCTGTTCTGACTTTAGGCAACTGTAGATTCATGTGATAAGGCACCACACATATAAACCCAGTGTTCTAGACTGTCACCCTCAGCATGCAATTAACAAAATGCAAGGCAATAATAGGCATTGTAGAGACTAGACTACTTTCAGCCCTGATCCTGATACCACTGGGCGGTTTGTTTGGCCTGTTTGCTTCCCTGATGAGTTTCAACTCTCACAACACCCGAGAATTCACAGGGCATGACAGCTTTAACGAGGGACACAATACTATCGGTGTGCATGGTAATCCTCTGTTCCTATACCCTTCACACTCTTCAGGCACACTCCTAGAAGTGCTTACTCCTTTTATATTTACCTCCCAGGATGTATTTTTCGTTCAAATATTTATTCACACCCGCATAATAAATGCAGTTTGATTTGCACCTAATTGTAGTAACTGATTTTCATTATTTATGGAAGTCATTGTTGGAATTCATTTATGGTTCTGACTGCAGAGAAACTTCCAGCGACAACTTCCTCTGACCACAGCAATAAAACAATTAACTGCCTCACTTAAAACAAGTTAATGGCCAGGGCATTATCTCCTAACATTTCAGGAATTATTTACACTGCTGTATTCACATGTCTGCAATTCTATTACTCTTTGATTTATAGGATTCTATTCATGTTATATGATAAGCTTTAATTACCTTACTAACAGATTTTTTTTTGTGTGTTAAATGACTGATTTTGGAGACATTAGGATGCCAGTCAGATTGAAAAATTGAATGTGCCTTCTGATTTGTTCCCAGAGCTATGAAATAACTGTGGGCTAGGGTGGAGGAGCGTTCTGGGTACAGGCATGCAAATGAGCCTGCCAAGTGTCTCTATATCATAAAATGCCTTAAATCTGCGGACATAAAAGTAGGTTGAAGGCAGCCATTAAAAAGGCAGTCATTTTTGAGTGTCACATAATTTAGACACTTTAAGTTATTGAAGTGTCACGAGTTTATTGCACCAAATTTATTAATACAATCATTTGGGATTCGCGGGTGTCTCTTGCTCTGCCCCAAAACAGAGGCTAAAAGTCTGTTTAAAATGCACGGGCTCTTCTTTGGCAGTAAAAGCCTAACATGTTTCTCAAAATATGGAGCCATGAAAAATAAGAACCTTACTGTAGCCCTTGCAGGTAATGGGTGGCTGTGTCCCTGTTTGTTTGTATTTCTGTATTAAAGTAGGGCAGAGAAATTCAATAAAGACCCAAGTGAGTTTGGTTCCCATTTAGGTTTTTTTGTTGGCTTACATCTGTGCAGGGAAAATAACCCAGTGCTTTGGCCTCTAACCAGAACAGGGGAAAAAGAAAAAACAAATAAAAAACAAAACCAAAAAAGAGGATAATCCTGACAAATACCTTGTTACTGCTTTAACGCTTTGAAAAAGAAAAAGAAAAACTAAAAAAAGAGGGGAAAAAATCATTTATTTTTAATCCTTTACTGTGCTGAATTGGCTTTTCTTAGTTTGCAGGTTCTGTTACACCCCTTTCCTACCCGGGAGCACTTCTGATGTGTTTAAGCAGTTGCCAAAACAGTGCTCAGGTGTAGGAGGAATGAAAAGGGGCACCAGGGAGAGCCCGAGACGAAAGAACCCACTTGATTGTAATACTGGTGGAATTTCACCAAAACACCTTGTGTGATGCCTGAGACAATGATACACGGGAAGAGTGTTTTTACTTTTTAGGTTCTTTTTGGTTTTTTTAAAAAAAATAATTAAAAATTCTCACCTTTTGTTATCTTTTTTTCCCCTAATCAGGACAGAATTTTACCCTAAGGCAGTTAGGAGTTTGTGAACCAGCAACGCGTCGAGGACTGGCGTTTTGTGCCGAAATGGGGCTGCCCCACAGAGGTTACTCTATCAGTGCAGGGTCAGATGCTGATACTGAAAATGAAGGAGTGATGTCTCCAGAGCATGCCATGAGACTTTGGGGCAGGGGGGTCAAATCAGGGCGCAGCTCCTGTCTGTCGAGCCGTTCCAACTCAGCCCTCACTCTGACTGATACTGAACACGAAAACAAGTCCGACAGTGAAAATGGTAAGTTCTTAACGCGTACACCCCTATATAAATCAATGTTTTATTTGCTGTTTTGGTTGACACTCGATAATTTAAAATCATTAAAGGAATGGCCTTGAATTATTTACCTTTTTTTTTCTTTTTTTTTTCTTTCTCCTTTTCCCAGAAAAGTCAATATTCAGTATCGGTCCTAACTAATGCAAGCTTTGAGTGTGATGTTTAAGCTGTAATTTTGAAAGAGTTTAATCACCAAAAAGATTAGCTCTGTTTTATCTCAGGCCATGTCACCTGTTTCCCTTTGGGGAACAGCTAAGTAAGTGGTGATAAGGTTGATCCCCAAGGCCAGCTTCCAATCAAAGGTTTCATTGTAAACTCTTCTCCAAGACATCTTGGAGAAGTTGCAGAATCTTGGAATGGATGAATGAACGCAAAGAATGGCTTATTAACAGGACTCATGTGATTGGAAAATTAATTTGATTGTGCTTTAAACTTCCTAGTTGATGAGAGCAATTGGAATTGTGGTGAAGAGGGACATGTGGCCTTTGATGTGCCTGGGGGACTGGATTACTGTGCAATTAAAATCTGCAAAAAGAATCTAACCAGCAGCCTTGTAGGATGTGGGGTATGACCATTGTGTATTAAAGCTTAGTGTTTAAATGAAAAGAGGTTAATACAACGGAATGATTCATTTTTAAAGCTTTTCAAGATCTTTTTTTCCCTCCACTTGAGGTTACGAAGAGAAGGTTATGAACAGAACCTGATGTGGTGTTAAATGCTAAATGCACAAATCTTAGAAAACATTTTATCTTTAACTTCTTTTTATTTGCAGAAGATTTTCAGCTTTACTAGAATTAAAGTGATTGTTCTATTAACTTCATGACTTTCCATATGACAAGTTCAAAAGAGGAATACAGCAAAATGAGTAAAAATGAAAATCGGTGATGGCTATTGCCTGCGTGTCTGCATGTCCTTTATTAATTTGTTAAACCTGTCTGCTCAGCTGTACAAAAGTCAGAGCAATTTTATTTCCATCCTCTGGCAATAGCTGGAACACGCTGTGGGTGTGTGGTAATCATTTTTATCTTGTTTTCAAAAATGCACTTTAATTTTAAACTATGTTTACCCCTACCTATTTATTATTTAAACTTGGGTTTGAGAAGACAAATCCAAAGCCGTATCTTGGTTTTATTCATGCTTGTCTTTCCTCTGGTGGCTGGTTCTGACTGAAGATGCCTGTGCAAGACGGCTCTCTCAGATGGGACCCTCCTTTTTGTGTTGGACTCAATGCTGCTTGGTGCCTGAGGAGACCTTGGTGTTCGCAGGTGTCTTGTCTCATGCTTGGGAAACTTGTTTGGAGTCAGAGGCACGTTTTGCAAGAGGAGGGTGGAAGTACTTGTGTACCTCCTTTTGATAGTGGAGTTTGTTGGGTGACTCGATATTTCAGCCACAAAGCAGTCTAGAATGAATGGTTGAACAGTGCTGTGATTTTCCTTTTGAAAGGGCTAAGCTGAAACAGATTCTCCCAGGTCTTTTGTAACACCCTAGATTAATGATCTTGAAAATATATATTGAGATATATATACATGCATGTGCACACACACACACACACTTTCCTTAAAGACTCATATCCTCACCAAAGAGGCAGCTACTTCAGAAGTACAATAGGCTTTGTGTTTTTTTTATACATTTTATATTTACACTTTTTAACAAAGAAAAACGTCAAAGCTTTTTCACATACTATATGTCAAATATTACAATATGTCAAAAGTTCCTTCATGAGCTTAAAGTTGTTTGGTTTTTTTTTTCATGTTTAAGAAGACTGTGAATATGTTAGAAAAGATATAATTCTGCAGTGGTTAAAATTATGCAAGGAGCGTCTGATGCTTGATACAACTTCAAAGCAGAGTTTAGTCACTGCAAAGGATTACAGTTGATTTATTTATTGATAGGGAGGCCAGCAGTCCAACTTAAGAAGGTACTGAGACTGCTGTGAGGCTAATGAAATTTTGATGGCTTGAGAGTCCCCTAGGGTTATCAAATGTATATAGCTCAGACCATGTCATGGGTCACCGTTTCAGTGGAGATGTTACAGAAGTGGGGAAAAGCTTAATCTTCTTTGGTATTTTTCTCTGAATTTTGGCTTCTGCTGAACATGGAAGATTTGGCTGAGAAACGATTTTATACACATAGTTGGAACTCAGTAGGTTAAATGCTCGCAGTAGAATAGAAAATATAATTTAAAGCCAGGGAAGCTGTGTCATCCTGGCGGGCACAGGTGCTCCAATCAAAGGACCAAGCTGCAGGTGCAAGTTTTGTTAATTTATGGCCTGAAGTTAATAGCTGTGCCAGTACACTGTTGACATCTGACAAATCTGATAAGGCTTTGAAACCAAAGTTAGAGCTACGGTGAGGCCTCTGTTCTGCGTCGCCCTTTGCTGTGTGTGAAAGCTTTCTGACGGAATTCTGATGGAACTGGTTTACAGGTAAATGCGTTTCCATGCAGCGTGTTTACCTCTACGGTAGATGATGAACAACAAACAGGTGATGATGAACAAAACACAGCACCAGATCGTACTTCTCCTCACCTGAAGGCCTCGGTTCTTGAGCGGTCCCACTGTTCACCCAGTAAAACCATTCACTGCTTAAACAGTCCATTACCATAAGCAGACCTTATTGGAGTTAATGGGACGATTCAGCGTGATGAGAACTGTGACTTATCCTCCAGGATACTGGATTAACCATTTGTTGAACGTACTTGGGATTTTCTTTCCTGCCAGTTGGGCAAGAAGAGGAGCTTGGGGTCAAAACCATTTCCTTTCCTTCCCTGTAACCGTTGTGTGTATTTGCTCTTCTGAAATACTTGTGGATGGCATTTCCCTCGGGAAGGGAAAACTGGAAAAAGTGGAAATTGTTGAAGATAGTNGTGGCATTTCCCTTGGGAAGGGAAAACTCGAGGTTCTGTTGCATGATTATGATAAAAAAGTGGAAATTGTTGAAGATAGTAACTTTTATTTGTTGAGGTCTCAATGTAATGTTTACAAGATCCTCCAAAAGCGGCCTAAATTTGTGAATAATATCGGCAGGGTTAGAAGTTCCTTTAAACAAATAACATTGCACATGATTAAGTTGCAAAACTTTTAGTATACTAATAACACACCATGAATTCCAGCTGATTTTTTTTTTCTTTTTTGTAAGAAAACATCAAAACTATCCATGAAACATAGGCTTTCTAGCTGTATTCTCGCATCAAAATGTCAAGGTCCTGCTCAGTAAATCATTCTGAAGAGAAACATTTTTCTCTGAGCTCATTCGAGTTCCATGCATGCCTCTTGGCATCGTGTTGGGAGAGATTTGTCATGTCAGCCTCCCTGAAGGAGGACCTGCATCTGTTCATCTGGGCAACCGACCAGTGTTACGGACGGTACCGTGTACCAACTGGAGCACACCAAGCAGGCACGGGCTTCTCCAGGCTTATCTTTTGTGAGAAACCAGCAGAAAAACCGAATGTCCATTCCCATTGCCATTATTTCATCAATGCTGCACCAAAAAACTTCCTGTTAATAGTTTGAGGAGCCGTGGCTTTGAAATACAAGCAGCCCGCCTTCTACAGGCCTGCCAGTAACTTCATATAGCTCGGCTGTTCTAAGATTATTAAAGCTTGTCTTTCAAAGTTGATAAATATTCCAGCAGAGTATGAGCTACAAGTTGTACTTAGGCTTCAAATGACCCTTTTGCTTAACGGGTCAGTATATTATTAAGACATCTTAGAATCCACTTGTTTGTTTAAATTATTTTTAAATCCATTCAACTGTCATCCCTGACTTCATGAGGCGTCAGGAAGCTAATCAGCAAAATATGGAAGTTAATTGAGCAAGTTACTCCTGAACTCCAGTTCCTCATGGAGCTTTTAGTCATGTTAGGTTATAGAACCAGTTTTGCATACTCTTTTTGTGTCAGCCAGAAACTCAGGCTGTGGCCGTGACTGTGACTGGAAGGTCACCCATTTAAGGCTCACCTCAGTCCATGTCACCTTCTGTCCCTTTGGAAGCAGCGTTGGCAGTGCTTGTGGAGAAGAGTTGGGGATTCTGGATAGAGGCGTGCCTCATAGTTGGCTTCCCACAGGCACAAAGTCTGGCTGAGCTTACAGCAGTGGTTCTGATGGCACTAGAATTTGGGGGTTTATTTTCTTATTTAGTGAGAGTTTTGCACTGATGGGAGTTTGTTAGAAGAGATCAGGATACGGCAAAGGAAAGCGAGAGAGGAGAATGAGATCGTGGCCTCAGGCAGTCGTTCTGAATTGGGTAGATAAATGATCTTAAACTGAGACCCATTTTTCACAGATACAGAAAAGTAGATACTGCTGGGACAATTTTCATTGCTGAGAGTTTCTGTAAAGAGAAAGTATCAGTTTATTGGCTGTGGGGGCACCTGCTTGCTTCCTCTCCAACTTCAGACAGTTTCTGAAGATAGCATTCATGTGAACCTAATCCTCTCTTGTCCTTCCAGAACGGTGAATTTACTGGCATTCAGATCTCTGAAAACCAAGAAATACATTGGTAAGATCCTTGTCAAGACATCTCAAATCTGTTCTCTCTAACCCAGTACATCTATAACACATACCTGAACTCTGCATTCTGAAAATAATGCACATCATTCAGGAAGTCGTGTGACACGTTTTCACCTGTTTAACATCCTTCTGTGCACTAAGGCAAAGCCTGTCTTAGATGAACTCTGCTGAATAGGAGCTGCTTGGTACCTGCTGCCCAAACGCTGAGCCTACTGATCAAAACCAGCCACGTGGCTGATGAAATAATATTCATCTTTACTGCCATACCACCATTTTTACAGCTTCTTCACTCTTTCCCACAGTATTCCATCTAGCAATTATCTACCCCTCATTAAGCATGCCAATATCTGTTAAATCCTGCTTTGCTGCTAAGAAATTTCACGACCAGGGAAGCAGCCTGGTTTATGGTTGACAAATATATTTAATATCTAAAGAGGCATACAATTTTTTCATTGGTTACAAGGACGTGGAATTGAAATCCATGCACAAAAGTGGTCATTCCTGGTTTTCTGCAATACTATCACAAGTTTGGGATAGATACACGAATTTTCAGATCCTGTTCTATTATGGTTGTGGTTTTGTGGATATATTTCACTAAAACCCCTTAGTGTTCACTGTTAATGCGATGGAAAATCATGTTGATCATTCCTTTGGTTAGCAGTAGCCGAAGAGGGAACAGATGGGCTGACCTTTTTCCTGTAACTTTTTGGGATCTCCTGGATTTCAGAGGTTTGAGTCTCACCAGACTTGCTGTTGAGCCAAAGGCATGAAATTCCAAAGGGTCATCTTAATGATGGTAGTCTGGTACAGAACATCAGGCCAGAGGGCTGAGGCTCTTTGGAAACACTTAAATCTTCCAATGCAGAGGAACTGTGGGCTCAACAACAGCTGACAGCAATTAAATTAGAATCAGGGTTGGCAAAGAACAAATCTTAAGAAGAAAATTTCAGAGATCTCACTCTTGGCTGTTAAGCTTTTAAATCCTTCTAATGTTAAGGAGTGGTGGAAGAGGTGTTTGAAGACCAACTGTCGTAGCTCAGGATTTCTCCAGAGATGTGGATTTCGAGAAAGAACCATGCAGAAAGTGGAAGGAAGGTTAGATTTCTGAGGAGGAGTTTGCAAAGAGATACAGCTGGGAAGGTCCAGGCATGCAAACAAAATTGAAACATAATCAGCAAAAAAACCAAGGAGTTGTACCAAAATGTGGATACTAAGAAAAGGGAAAAGAGGGGAGTTGATTTATTGCTTAGCAGTGAAGGAAGACTGGTGATATATTGCTGATATGTTTTCATCTGGTTGCTTTTGTTTTAGCATTTGCTACCAGAGTAACTGATCGAGGAGCTAACATTTATACTACTAAATGACGGCTTAGTGGTTACTTAGGTAAATATAATTTGTCTTGCATATATAGAGTGTCTACAGCCTCTGGGCTTTTTATGACTCATGTCTGAGAAATCATTGATAATGGATATGGTTCTGGAAGACGACAAAAACAAACAAACAAACAGGAGAAGTTCAGAAGGGACAAAGAGAAGGAGGAGGAACCCGTCAAATCGGTTAGACAGAAAACGTCCTAGGAAAAAAAATTGTGGAAAACTTATGCACTTTAACAATAATAATGGTTTTGTATTAAGTATTTCTTGTGAAGCTATAATCATTTCCTTCTGTGATAGTGTAAGCCACTCCTTGATAAGGGAGAAGGAGCAGATGCTAAGAGTAATAGGTATTTTGATATTAGTAAGGCTTCTGAGACTGCCTCCTTCCTGACATACTCATAAATAGAGACACGGGGTCATGGCCCATTGTTGCAAGATAAATACACAACTTATAGGAAAAATCTGTAACGCATGATTATAAGTGTTTCATGAACTGGTACTTTGAATCAAATTGTGTGTCAAGATTTTCTTAATGACATGGATAATGCAAATAGAGTGCTATAACCTGGAAAGAATCACATATGCTTTGTAGGACAGGATGAAAGCTGGAGAAATAATTTCATGTGAAAAAAGTACAGTTCAATATATACAAGTGCAAAGGCCTGCATTTAAGTGAGAATAATCAAATTTCCCAAATGTGAGCAGGACAAGTGGCTGAATCACGGTTTTTTAGAAAACCGTAGAATAATTTAGCTTAGAAGGGACCTTTGGGGTCACAGAGTTCAACCATCTGCTTAGAGCTGGGCTGTCATTAATTGAGATGAGATTGCTCAAGGCCTTGTTTGGTTGAGTTTGGAAAATTTAAAAGAGAGTGATTCCACATCAACTCTGGGCAACTGTCTCAACGCTTAACCAACTTTATTGTGAATTTCCCCCCCCACTTTATATCTTATCAGAGTTTCCCTTGTTACAGTTGTCACCACTGCCTTGGGCAGTGGAAGACCAAAGTTAGATTTCCACCTTTTTGCCTTTTCCAGGCTCACTCAGCTTCTCTTTGAGTTGTATCCTTCAGCTCTCCAATCATCGTGGTCGGTCTCCACTGAATTAATTCCAGGTTGTCAATGTTGTATGAGTACTGGCAAGCCCCAAACTGAACATTATACTCTAGATGTGGTCTTCAAACGCTGAATAAAAGGGACTAATCACTTCCCAGGGTATGCTGGCTCCATTCTTCTGAATGCAGCCCAGTATGTGGTTAGGCCTTATTGTGGAAAGGGCACACTGCTGAACTTGTCCACGTTGATTCCCCAGGTCCTTTGCTACAAAGCTCCCAGCTAGTACTGTTAGATGAGGTTATTCTGCCTTTGGAATTCATGAGGGTTTTTTTCTGCCAATTCTTACAGCCTGTTCAGATCCCTCTGAAAGGCAATCCTGCCCTGCAGCGTATTGATCGCCGTCTCCAGCTTGGTGTCATCCACAAACTTGCTGAGGGCACGTTCCATCCCATTCATTCTCAATATGTTAAATGTAGTACAGACATAAAACAGCATTGGCTCCAATATTAGCCCCTGAGGAATGCCATTAATATTGGCCAACAGTTGGTCTTTGCACTACAAAGCACTGTTCTTTCAGCCTCCTCATGCAACTGGTCTTCCATAAACTGCACTTTGTAGCTCACCCATCCAGTCCATCTCTGTCTGGCTTGGCTACCATGGGAGACCATGCTGAAAGCCTTGCTATAAGGTCAAGGAACACAACATGTGCTGGTCTCCCTTTGTCTGCTGAGACAATTCTCTTCACAGAAAGCGATCAGGGTGTTTGTGTGTATTTTGTTTTTGGTAAATATGTGTTAGGTGTTCTTATTCACAGTCTGTTCCTGGAGCCCAGGCACGTGAAAGATAACTCCAGCAGTATTTGTTCCATAATGTTCCCTAGGAGTTTGGGATGAGTCCGACTGCCTCTACTTCTCCATATACCCCTTGCTCTTCTTGAAGATAACATAACCTTTGTCTTCTAAAAAGTCAACAGGAACCTTCTTCCATTGCCATGACCTTTGAAGGAATCACGGAGTGGCCTTTCAATAACATTTCTATGGCAGCACCCATGGAGGAGTGGCCTTTCAATAACATTTCTATGGCAGCACCCATGGATGCCTCCTATCTAGCCCTCTGGACTTGTGTATGGCCAGTTTGTGTAGGTGGTGCCCAGGAGCTCACTCTTCCTCTGCACTGGGAGGGCTTCTCAACTGAGGTTGGGCTTTGGCTTCCCTATCCCTCATCCTGCACATCGAAGAGACCAGGAATAGAATCATAGAATCATTCAGGTTGGAAGATACCCTTGGGATCATCAAGTCCAACCATCAGCCCTACTCTACAAGTTCTCCCCTACACCAGATCCCTCAACACCACATCCAATCTACTCTGAAACACAGTCAGGGATGGGGACTCCACCACCTCCCTGGGCAGCTGATTNGGGTGGGAGTATTCAGCCTGTTGAGTCTTGTGTGTTCTGTCCAGATGTTGCTGCTGTTACAAAGACCACATGCAGCAAATAGGACCAGAAGCAAATGGCAAATGTAAATGGCAAAACAACAAAAAATAGAAATTAGCACAGACAATGGCATTTCAAGGATAACTTGGTGAAAGGGATTGCTGGGAACCCCGTGAATATGTCCTCCTCTGTCAGATTTTCCAAACCGATTCCAAAATTGGTGGAGCTCCTGTTGGTCCTGACGTGTGGGAGCAAAGTCACAGAAGGAATTCTTCACTTCCTTCGTGGTTTTGTTGTCTGTGAGTCCAATTGGGTTATCCAACCCAAAAATTCATGAGTGGGAAGGAGGTTGAGAAAATGAGGGCAATAGAAATGTTGCTCTGCAATTTACTATACTCTTAATATTCACCTCTTGTTTCTTTCTTCTAATTGGAAATGGTTAACTTTTCATAATTCCCCTCCCCTCTTTCCCCCCAGACCCCTTCATTTTCAGTTTGATATACAAATGTTGGTGTTCAGGCCCCTTAAAATGCCATCTTCTGGACGTGCTTGCGCAAGGAAATCTTAAAGAAAACAGCTCTTTTTCATTTAAATTTAAGCTGTGTTTTAATTGTGAGGTTGCCACGAAAGCAAAGCAGGCTTTGCACATCTATAAACTGATGATCTCTGCTGTTTTGATTTGGAATGTGGTTTTGATGTCCTTGAGAAATCACAGTGGTAGCAGTAAATTGTTTTAATTAATGAATTAGAGAGCTGCAGATTTGCTGAATCAGGTTTATTGATGTAATTATCACTGGACTAAAAAGCAGGGGGAAAAAAGTACCTGTCAGAGCTGTGAGATCCTTTGGTTCGTTGTCATTTGAAAGCAAGTTTCTCAGCCACCACTTCCATCATTTCCTGGATACTTATGTGGATGTAGGGCAGTGTGTACACACATATACACACATTCATGCATACATTTAATTAATGGTGAAGTCTAAATAACACCAGCCCTATAGAGAGAGTAGGCTTATTTATAGTTGGTTGTGTTAAAGATGTATTTTAAGCTTCATCTAATTTGGATTTGCATTAGGATGTTAATTGCATTTACTTGTATAGCTAAACATGTCATATTGAGAAATAATGTAATAATGGAATGATTTCAACTTTAAATATAGGCTGTGCCTATATTGCTGGCAGAGTATCAGTAATAATTAGAGGAGACAGCCTTTGTGTGCTGGTCAAATAACAGCTGGAGAAAATTTGTCAAGATGATGGGGTCTTTTTTTACAAAAAGCTGCAAAGGCTTTTAGAATTGACAGTTCTTTAAAACTAACTCACATTAAACCCATGTAAAGACTTACTTTGATGTTTTCTGGATAAAAAAAAAAAAAAAAGTTGTATTTCTTTGATTTAGATGAAAATTCCGTTTGAAATTAGGTTTCGAGTCAAATATGAAAATTATTTCATTTTACAATTATTAAAACAGTGTGTGGATTGAACTGGTCAGAACTTTCTTTGCTCTCTATAATGTGCTGCCTGATCTGTTGGCAGAATTTACACTTTATTTTTTTCTTGATTTAAGGTGGGAAGAAGATGAAATCTCACATTTTGGGAAAAGAAATGCGTGTTAAGAAGCTGTGGTTTTGATTTTTATTCCACACCCACCCACCCCCATTCAGTATCCCATTTTATTCCCAACTTACAGGGGTTTTGTGTTGAGTTATCTGTTATTTCCTCTTGTTTGTTGCAGGGAAGGAGAAGTGTGGGTTTGGGATGCTGAAACTGAGGGGATTAGAATCCTAGAATCATATAGGTTGGAAGAGACCCTTGGGATCATCAAGTCCAACCATCAGCCCTACTCTACAAGTTCTCCCCTACACCAGATCCCTCAACACCACATCCAGTCTACTCTGAAACACAGTCAGGGATGGGGACTCCACCACCTCCCTGGGCAGCCCATTCCACTGACTGACCACTCTCTCTGGGAAAAACTTTTTCCTCATGTCCAGCCTAACCCTACCCTGCTGCAGCTTGCAGCCATTCCCTCTTGTCCTGTGGCTCATTGCCCGTGAGAAGAGACCAGCACCAACCTCTCTGCAATGCCCTTTCAAGCAGTTGTAGAGAGGGATGAGGTCTCCTATTTGATTTTTTTCATAGAAATCTTTCCGTGGAAGGGCCTTTGCTGCAGCCATTGTGGGTTAGTCCAGGTTCCTATGTAGTACCTGGGGATTTGCAGAACACTTATCAGTATTTTACTTTGTGGGTTTGTTCGTTTGTTTGTTTTACTCTCAAAATTGTGAACCCACAGCGTCAAGTTAGGAAAGATGAAAGGGAATAATGGGAAGCCCTCCCTGGGGAACTGTGGCTGCTGCCAAGGTACATGTGGGACAAAATGGGAGCATTTCCACCTCTGGCGCTGCATTCGCAGCAGAAAAAGAAGCCACTGACCTGGGAAAGTCTTGCTCCAGGTTGTCACGACAGAGGACAGGCTGACACCAGGCTGGTGGCTCCAGTTGACTACTTTATGATTGCTTTTTGTCCCTTGTGGTGAAATAGGTGCATAAATGTGTATATATGGCTATGTACACATATATGTGGCTGTCCTTACAGCGCCTTTTCTTAGTCTTATTTTCACATCTTACACACACAGTTTTCTTGCAGATTAAGTGAACAGGCTTGAGGACTGGTTTCTTCTTCTTCTTCAAATGACCTAGAAACTGTAAAGCATTTCCACAGTAACTTGGTGTGCAGTCACGAGCACAGGGATGGGAAAGTTATTCCGGGGTTAAACACTCTGCCACTGACCTACTCTCTGCTGGGGACAGAGATTGGGTTTGGGTTAATTTTTATTCCAATTCCCAATTTTTTCTAAATGTTAATACTTCCCTAAACTGCTTCACATTTACAAATAAAATATCTTGTATCTTTGCCGATGGCTGATGCTAAGGAATCTCAGTCTGCACCCGTGGCAGATGCTGTAAAGAATTTGGGTTGCTTTGCCTCCGTAAAAATCATGAATTTCTCTTCTGTAGTGCGTTTCACTGAAGCAAACTGTAATGGTCACCTGTGCAGTTTGTAGAAAAAGAGCAGAAATGAGGAGTCTAAGATCCTGTTTGGAAAAAGTTACTTCTTGGAGAAGGTTTCAGAGTTCAATTATATATATATTACATATGAAATATTTAAGTTTCCAAGGTATCTAGGTCAAAATGACTTTGAAATGGCCTCATCACTCCTTGGTTAAACAGTTAGTATCCAGTCTCCTTCCATGGAGAGTTGACCAGAATGGTTCAAGCTGTTAAGTTCTTTGTTGTGTGGTTGCTGTATGTTCCGTGAGGAGGTTTATTTATGGTTGTTCAAAAGCTGCGCTCGGTGGGGAATTCTGCTGCTCGTTCCCTCGACTCCTTCAGCTGCAGAGAACATATGACGTCTGTTTCATTAACCGCCTTGGCTGCTTGTTTGCTTTCAGAGGAGTTCTAGGAGATTGTTATATTGTTTTGTAAACTCAATTTTGCTGGGTCCTGGCTGCTTATGGCAATTGAGATCAGATTAGATGCTTTTGTTAACGGGCCCCAGACTTTAAATTTATAGGGACTAGGCACCATCTGCTCTCAATTAAAGGTCCTCAGCTCTGAAATGAATTCCTTCCATTGGTCCATTAGACTCAATCTTTTGACCTGAAGTCATGATAAGGTTCTATTAGCCTCTCGAGCCCTGGAAAAGTGAGGAGTTCACGCAGGGACAATACTGGTTATTCCTTTTAGCTCTTATATCAGTGTAGTTAGAAGGCAGAAAGTAATGATTGTTTTTACCATTTTACAGGTGGAGCGAGATTTTTTTGAAAAGGGCCCTGGAGATTTTAGAGATTTTAGATCCTCAGGAGTGGCAACGAGACTTGTGCTCCTACATCATACAAGTGCTATTGAAAATCTTTCCCAGAAAAATCAAATTAATATCGAGAATGTTGACTAAATTCAGAGAAAGGCTTTAATAGAGAAGTGGGTTGGGTGTAGGAAGTCTGTGTTTCCTGGGCTCACATTTGCTGCTTAGATGAGCTGTGTTTTGCCTCAGCTGTCGTTCATTGATTCCCTTTTCAGCTGCTAAATGATGGGGAATCTTACCAGAAATCCTGGCCCTGGAATTGTTCCACTTGGTGCTTCTGCTGTATTTATACCTGTCCTGTCCTGGGGTGTGTAGGTCTTGCAGAGAAGAAACAGACAGATGGACAAATTGGTTCACATTTCTGCAGTTGTAAATATCCCCCCCTCATTCCTTCTCATTTCCTTCCTGTATTTAACTGGAAATTGGGGTTGGCTCTGTGAAAATACGGCAGGGAATTCTATGGAGTGGGGAGAACTTATAGCCACGAGATTTTGGTCCCAAAAGAAAAAAGCTCTAAGATGCCAAGAAACTATGGTGCTTGTTTACATTTAACATCAGTTCCTCATACATGTGAAAACAGATTTTTAAAGTTTCAGGATCTGATAGTTCCTCAGCAGACTTCAGTTAAATTTGTAGAGTGCAAGTGATTTTCTGGCAGACAGTTTGTGAGAGTATTGGTTTTTTAGAGAAAAATCCCTTCAATATCTAAGAGTATTCCTGCCTTATCCGAAAATGCAATTTGCTAGAAGGCATAGGGACCTGCTGGCTGCGAGGCTGTGAGGAGAAACAGGCAAGGAGAGTGCTCATACTCCTGCTTTTATTCCTGTCCAACGACTCCTGTGACACAAAACACGCAGCAGCAGGGAGCAAACAAAGTCAGAGCCACCGCCTTCTCAGCCTGGAAGGGATGGCTTGTGACAGCTCCACCTGAATGTCACCACTTGGCCACCTCTCAGCCAGAGGTTAAATTTAGGAGTTTGGGGTTTTTTAGTACTCTTTCCCAATATTTTCCCTAAGTTCACCTAACTCTCTGCCCCGCTCATACATTTCCTATTCCCGGAGCAGAGGGGATCCTCGCCCACTGGCAGCGCTGCTGAGGTTCATGCCTTCGAGGCCAACTGCCATGCCATTTCCTTCTGCCATCTTTGTGGCAGTTTCCTATGGTTGTTGTCACTCCTCTGTTATTTTTTAGGTAGCCAGAAGATGGCTGAACCAGGCAGATTAGCCCTATAAGTACTGGCTGCAAAATACTTTTTCATGTACATGGGGGAAAAAAAACCCATTCATCTTTCTGTTCTGGGCGTTAAAGTTCTTCTTTCCAGCAAGACCGAGTCTCAAGCAGACAAGAACCTGATACCTTTTAAAAAGTGGGTTTCACTACAATCTAGGTGTAGCCATGTATCAGGTCTTTTAATTGGGTTCATAAACAGCCGTGTAAGAATACTTCTCTTGTCTGCTGCCTGCAATTAGGAGCTCATGAAGTTGAATAATTTGGAAGACAGGTATTTTTCAGCGTTACCTAAATTAGAACAGTGTTGGAGCCCCCATGACAGCAGATGTTATTTGTCAAGTGTGAGTGTGGCATAGATGGCTCAGTGACAGATACATACATTTCAAAATTCAGGTTTAGTTGTTACAGATGCCCAACAACATGTTTTAAAAGGTAAGTTAGAGTTCTTGCCTGTCTTTTTCAAATGTAACATAGCATAAAAATCTACTCAGTAAACTTACCCAGAAAATGTGAAGTCTCCGCTTTGCATTCATGAAGAACATTCTCCTTATCCAGAAAGTCATCTTTGCACTTCTGGGACTTGGGGAACACATTTAAACAACTCTGTCGGTATTTAGAATATAGCAACAGAGTCCGTGTACTTTTAGCTAGCAGTTTGCTTAAAAAAAAATCCCCACAAATTCATTTCTTGTTTTCTTACAAGTTCTTTGTTCTTTGCAGTATCAAATATATTGATTTTTATGGAAAAGTTAATCAGCTTACCTTTGTTCAGAGTGGATTTTTGTTCCTCTGATCAGCTCTACACAATTGAATTTTTCATCCTCCTTTCTGAGGTATTTCAATGTTATGAAAAAAGCATTAAAGAGAATCGTGATAAATTATTCCTTTAAAAAAAGAACGTACCACAATGCACTTTCATTGAGGCTGGAGAGTTAATTGAACTCAAAGATTTCTGCTTTGTTTCAACGAGGAAGAGATCTGCGCTGGGTAAATACAAGCCACGGTGTCTCTGAGGGAACTGGATGACATGGTTCCCTGCTCATCCCAGTTATCCCACAAGGCATTATAGGAATTTGAAGGAAGCGTTTAGGTGACGGGGAACTATTGATTACCTCAAAATCCGCTTTTTCTTGTGGTTTAAAATGTTTTAAAGCTGAGTTTGAATACAGTATGCTAAAAGATTCGGAAAAAGTATTTCATAGACGTAGACAAAGAAAGAAAAGCTTTCTGAGTGTTTTTTATCATACTCTCTGGTTCTACTTTTATGGGGCAAGGGTTCTCCTCCCCAGAACCCATAAAAAAGCCAGACAGTATAAGATATTTTGATGCAAAATGTGTGATTATCCTGTTTTGCCTTAAGAAACAAACAAACAATGGAACAAAAAATTGTAGCAAAACACGCCACCACCAATAACAACAACAACAAAACCCAACCCGAAAAATCCCCACAACCTCCTTTTTTTCCATTGTGGTCCTGCTTTGTTTTTCCCTGTTAAATCAAGCCTGACCTAATCTTTTATGAGTTGTTTTTGTGTCTGCATTACCTCAGGCTGTGCTCTCATCAGACTTCACGAGCTAAGTGGACTTGAGTTTTGGATAGTCTGTGGAAATAATCAAAGAAAATGTACCGTACTCCTGGGTGTGATGATAATGGTTCATTATGTCCATTAAATTTCGTTCTGAGTCAGTGCTGAGTATTCTGCTGTGAGTTCAGGTTAGACTCAGTGTCCTGATCGCTTGTAATTACTAAAGCGCAACCGTTAGCTCGGCTAAACCCCAATCCCGGTGACTTTCGTTCTGCTTACCAATTTCTTCTGAACTTTGCATGTGGGAAGCAGCCTTCAAAGCAGTTGCTTTGAAGTCACAGATTCTGCAGTGAAATCCTGATCTGGTCACTAATTTGCCGTCTCTGCATTTGCACTTTACTTCCTCTTGCTGGGGTTTGTTTCCCTACTTGTAAACAGGCATCATCATGCTTCTTTTCTGTCAAACTTCCTAACTCTGCCTTTTTTACCTTCTTGAACTAAATAATTTGAAAAGGTTGGGTATCCTTTTATATATATATATATATGTGTACAGATGAAAAACCTTTGCGAAAACTATAAAGAAGGCATAACTGTTATAAATTCAGAAGCGCTTCTGAATCCTGCAAATAAGCGCACTGAATTTCATCCAATTAAAAAATAAAACAACAAAATGGATGCACAAACTCCTGGGCAGTCTCTGCTGATTTCAGGTGAGATTGCAGGAAAACCACTGCACAAATGGTCAGCAGCTGTGAGGTGCTTGCTTTTACATATTCTCACTGAAGGTAAGTAGGTTTGTGGGCTTTTAAAGTGTGTGTCAAATGGCTGCTGCTGGCAACGGGTTCTTTATCAATTCGTGCAGGAGTAAAGAAAGCAGAGTAGATGTTCCTGCCCTTTCTTTGGTTCCAAGGCACCTCCCATTAGAGCAGAGTACAGCTGAGCTACTGTTCTTGTCCAGGCTTTGGCTAAATTGCTACAAAACTTCTTCAATTGATTCTTTTGATTTTTTTGATTATATCGGTACTCTTAGATCAAGTGCTGACATTTTTCACACTCCTCCATAATACCATTTTTTATGTTTTCCCTTATCTACTGCTCAGGGCTCTCCAACCTGAGGCTTCAAATTTCTATCCATTCAGTAACAGATTAATTTTCTTCTTTTAGAAAAACGGGCACAAGTGTCAGTCTCCTGTTTTGGAGAGCTGCACATCTTGCCCTGCTCAGTGTGCTTAGTGTTTTCATGTTGGGTGCACAAAGCCAGAGAGAGAAAGGAGGTGAAATTGGCTTTCTGGAGCCACCTGTACTGATCTCATCAGACCTAAATGAAGCAACGGGGTTGACCTTCTGGAGAGCAGCTTGGAGGAAGAAGACTTGGGGAGTCCTGGTGGACGACAGGATGCACATAAGCCAGCAATGTGCCCTCGAGGCCTAAGGCTGATGGCATCCTGGAGTGCATGAGGAACAGTGTGACCAGCAGGAGGAG
Source organism: Jacana jacana (assembly GCA_013400555.1). Taxonomy (NCBI): domain Eukaryota; kingdom Metazoa; phylum Chordata; class Aves; order Charadriiformes; family Jacanidae; genus Jacana; species Jacana jacana. Next base: position 185,369 of record VZTM01027480.1, read on the forward strand.
GGAGGTCATCCTCTCCCTCTACACTGCCTTGGTGAGGCCCCATCTGGAGCACTGAGTGCAGTTCTGGGCTCCCCAGTTCAAGAAGGACAGGGAACTGCTGGAGAGGGTACAGCAGAGGGCTACAAAGATGATTAGGGGCTTGGAGCATCTCCCTTATTAGGAAAGGCTGAGGGTCTTTTTAGTCTGGAGAAGAGAACTTTGCTCCACTGTTCTCCCATCCCACCAAAACCAAGGGACTGCTTTGTCATCAGGTAGACAAGCCAGATGGCTCCATTCTGGCACAAAATGAAGGTGTCATGGAATAGGCAACACAGGCAGCAGCCCTGTCTGGTCAGAGTATTGCCTTTTTCTACTCTGACACCATGCTAAATGTGATGTCTGCCACACTGTCACACTGTATTTCTATGCAGTATCCTCCCTGTCCCTCCTCAGAGTCTGCTTGTCACCAGAAGTGGCCTTATTTTCTGTTTCTGGGAGCTGTAGGTGATGACACAGCAGAATTCAAGAGAAAATGCTTGTGTTCGTAGTATTTCCTCATTCTGAAGTGCGGGAGGGTTTTAGCCCATCAGGTGTCTGTGTCTGAAGAGACTCAAGAAATCTGTAGGTTTCTTGTTAGCCCTTCTCATTCCAGTGTTCCCATTCTTCAAACTCATCTGGTGCACAGCTTTTTAACTTGCAAGTTGTTTGGCCACCTTCTGAGCCTGCAAGGAGTTTTCCATTTGTGTTTTCACTGCATGGCTTGAAAGACATGAATAAAGAGATTTTCCAGACAGCCAAGCACTGCAATATATCTGTCAGCTGTGGGCAAACGCTTGAGGAGGAACCAAATCCATATGTAGATTGATGGGTGTTGTTGGGGGGTCACGTAAAGCCTGCAGCATCGACTGGGATTTCATGAAAGCTGAAATCTATCAGCTCACATTGTTCTAGATTGTGGAATTGGTTGGAGCCATCACCTAATTAGGTGATTAAAAAAAGTAGNGTGGTGTTGAGGGATCTGGTGTAGGGGAGAACTTGTAGAGTAGGGCTGATGGTTGGACTTGATGATCCCAAGGGTATCTTCCAACCTAAATGATTCTATGGTTCTATGATTCTATAGCTAGAGATCTTAAATCATGTGTACATCTGATGCTGTTTTCAAGATGCATAACTTCAGGCTTGGCTGAAGCTCGTGGACTGCCCTTCCGGGTACCACCTGAACAGACTGATTTTATGAACCAAACTGATTTTACAGAGCAAGATCCACCTTGATTGCTGGATCCCATGAATATGGGGAGATTCTTTGTACTTTTCCTTGTTGTGACTGTGCATCCTGTGCACAAGCAGACTCAGTAAGTTGCAGGTAACAAGGGATGTGATGTTGGGATGAACTCAAATTATTGAGTCTTTCTTCCTGGTTTTGAAATTTGTCCCTCTGTCCCACACAGCATTGTTCTGTATCTCATTTTTGTGCCTGACTTCAGAGAGCAAGTCCTGGAAAAAAACACTCTTGAAAGCCAGAAGAACATGACATTCATTTGTCTCATCTCTGCCAGGAGGCAGTCTGTCTCATAAGGAGATCTTATCATATAAACTCTGTATTTCCATGGGTTCTGCAGCCATCTGGCATTTTCAGAGTATCCAAATGATGGCTTAGGAGTGGTTTGGAGTTGAAGGGGTTTCTGTGGACAGTGTGAGGGAGGGACCTGCCTGTGAAAGATGTATTTGCTGCAGAAGAGAACACCAAGTTGATAAATCCTACTTTGTTGTGGGTTGGGTTGATTGCCAGATACCTTTGTTAATCATCCTAAAATGATTTCTGTGGGNCGACTGGGATTTCATGAAAGCTGAAATCTATCAGCTCACATTGTTCTAGATTGTGGAATTGGTTGGAGCCATCACCTAATTAGGTGATTAAAAAAAGTAGTAGTCGTCCTGTGAGGGCAGTAAGAGTGAGAGGGGGTAAGAGTGAGAAGGGAGTAAGAGTGAGAGGCCTGGTGAGAGGCCTGGAGAATAAGGCTTACGAGGATCGATTGAGGGAGTTGGGACTGTTTAGTTTGAGGAAGAGGAGGCTGAGGGGAGACCTCATCACTCTCTACAACTGCTTGAAAG
>VZTM01027480.1:187683-230134 GCA_013400555.1 Jacana jacana
CTGATGCTGTTTTCAAGATGCATAACTTCAGGCTTGGCTGAAGCTCGTGGACTGCCCTTCCGGGTACCACCTGAACAGACTGATTTTATGAACCAAACTGATTTTACAGAGCAAGATCCACCTTGATTGCTGGATCCCATGAATATGGGGAGATTCTTTGTACTTTTCCTTGTTGTGACTGTGCATCCTGTGCACAAGCAGACTCAGTAAGTTGCAGGTAACAAGGGATGTGATGTTGGGATGAACTCAAATTATTGAGTCTTTCTTCCTGGTTTTGAAATTTGTCCCTCTGTCCCACACAGCATTGTTCTGTATCTCATTTTTGTGCCTGACTTCAGAGAGCAAGTCCTGGAAAAAAACACTCTTGAAAGCCAGAAGAACATGACATTCATTTGTCTCATCTCTGCCAGGAGGCAGTCTGTCTCATAAGGAGATCTTATCATATAAACTCTGTATTTCCATGGGTTCTGCAGCCATCTGGCATTTTCAGAGTATCCAAATGATGGCTTAGGAGTGGTTTGGAGTTGAAGGGGTTTCTGTGGACAGTGTGAGGGAGGGACCTGCCTGTGAAAGATGTATTTGCTGCAGAAGAGAACACCAAGTTGATAAATCCTACTTTGTTGTGGGTTGGGTTGATTGCCAGATACCTTTGTTAATCATCCTAAAATGATTTCTGTGGGTTGGTGGTGGTTGGTTTTTTTCTGATTGCCAAGCTTAGCTGGGACAAGGCTGCAGAGTGGTTGTTCCAGCCGATTTCAAATACCAGAGCGATCATCGGTTGCCTCCTGTGCAATCCTCTGTCCTATGCAGGGCATGTTCTCATAGAACCAAGGTCCCATCTGACCCAGTCATCGGGGCTGGGCTTGAACGTCAGCGGCTTGAGCACCACTAAGAGCTACTGGAGCTTGCATATTCAGGGACTCCCTCTACCAAGCAGTAAAGCATGAGGACTTACTTCCTTAAAGTGGAAGATTCGCAATATTTTGGGTCCAAAGAGAATTTTGGTAACATAGATCCTAATTAGGCAGGACCAAGTTACATGTCTTTGCAGTCTTTGGTAATGGAACTCTGGTACCAGCATCTCTCTCAAACAAATTCAGAGACAGCCAACCTGTGGAGTACTGTGCATGTGTTCACTACTTTTCCCAGAGCTTTGCATTTCTCAAGTAACATACAAGATAAAGTTAGATATGAAGACGATGGACTTCTTTATTCCACTTCAGAATCGGCAAAGTATCGCAGGTATCACTGCTTCCACTGGCAAAATGCAATTAAAATCAGTAAGAATATAGCTAGATTGGAAATAATCAGCTTAAAGCCCTTGCGCTGAAGAACTTGCAACTTAGAAGTCTTTAAAGTAGGCAACAGCCCATTATAAACTAAACAAACTGCTGACTAAATTCATTGGGAAACTAAATTATTCAACACATACCCAATGCACTTTGTCATAGCATGAATTTATATCCAGCTACTTTTCTTGGGAGCATTTTCTGCAATTGCTATAGCTGGAATACTGAGAACTAGAGTCTTCAGTCTTATTCCAAACTGATCTGCAGTACCCGCAGAAATTGGATACCCATCCCTCCAAGTCCCCGGCTCTTCTTGAATGGGCAGAAAGTGTTCACATACATAAATGTGAGTACGTGCAGGAAGCTATGCCAGGCTGTAGCCTGTAGGACTTCAACAATGTTTGTGTGATAGCGTGCTTCATAGACACAAAAGTACGGATCTCGAGACACCGAGAATACCTAAAGGGTGTCTGAAAATCAATACCTGCACCTTGGTTTATTCTAACAAACTGCAACAGAAATTATCTTGGGTTTCAGAGATCATGCTGTTGCATTTAAGGTCTTTAAGTTGAAAAGCTTTATAGAAAGAATTTCAATCTGTCTATAGATATATTAAAAAAACTTGATATTGAAGAATACATCGAGGAGTAAAAAAGTTACTGAAGCCACTCCCCTGTGCTGCGATTAATTTGTATATTATCAAGGTCTTTATTATGAATGCAGTTCCTAATGTAGGCCTGTAATAAACAGAGTGTAATTGAATTTTCAATATTTTGCCACCAGGGAGTAATTTTCTTACAAGACCTCTGCTCCATCTTCTGGCTAATTGTCAGCAGTTACTCAGCAGTACTGCATTAACGTCACCAGATAGCGAAAGCGGAACCTACCTGCTTCCAGTACACGTAAGGATGTGCAATTCCAGCCCTTCTCCCTTCACCAGCTTGGGGTTGTGCACTTGCACCTTGATTAACAGAGTGGAGGTTTTTTGAAAATACAGCTTTGGAGACAAACCAAAGTTCTGATAAATTTGGCTTGGTGGAAGGTTTCAATCAATTGGCGCATCCCACGGAGTAAAAAAAAGAAGCATTTGCAGCATTAGGGTTGTCAGACACGCTAATGGGAAGAGCATTTTATGTAACCCATGAGTGACTGAATGCTTTGGGTTGTTTCTCAGTAAATCAAGTCATAAATTTGGGAACGTCCATTGCCTTTCGCTTCCAATTGGGTGTTGCGTTGCACGGGAAATGTAACAGAACCAGAATTAGGGTGTGCTGTATGAGTGGAGGAAGGCTGATTCAGCTACCAGCTAAACAACCAGTGGCCAAAGTTTTGAGAAGATCTTGGTTTCACTCCTGGTCAATATTTTCATGAAGGTTTTGAATGTTTGGAATAGTTTGATTAGCTTTTCCTAGCAGTGCCAGGCTAGGAGGAGCCACAGACAGTTTGCCAGAAGGGATTGCATTGCAGTCTTCATACATTGGACTTGTGAGAAAAAAACGTAGTGAATAAGCTGCAATTCAGTAAGAGAAAGTACAGATGCAGTTCTGAAGTAGCAATAATCAATTTACACCTTAAAGATGGGAAAACCACTTGCCAGGCAGAAGTTCTGAAAGCGTTATCAAGCCTTGGAATGGGCTGTCCAGGGAAGTGATTGAGGCACCATCCCTGGAGGTATTCAGAAGATGGGTTGACATAGTGCTTAGTGACGGGGTTTAGTGATGGTTTTTATCGGAGTAACATTTATGGTTGGGCTAGATGATCTTAAAGGTCCCTTCCAACCTGGACAATTCTATGATCCTACTCCAAGAGATCATTCATAAACTGTAATACAACCAAGAAAAAATATGCATGGGGTTGTTTAAGCATCAGTGCCGTTTGAAATAGTTGTAAAGTAATTCCTTCAGCATCCTTCAGCACTAGTAAGGCCTCACCACAGTGACAGTGTCACTGTCCACCTCTGACAGAATACCAGAACGCTCTGGGGTTGGAAGGGACCTCTGGAGATCATAGAGTCACAAATCAGTCAAGTTTTGGACTGATGTCCATGGGAAAAGCCCAGGATTAGCTGAAATCCATAGTGGAGAGTATGTCCTCTGAAGAAACAATGGCCAAACTGGTCTGTTGCTAAAGAAGGGAAAATGATGGAAAGACCTTGCACATATTCAGGTACGTCTGAGGCCGACGGTGAAGAACAAGGGAGAACTTTGTGGGTCATTTCCATCAGCAGGTCAAGAAACAATGTGCTAATTGTTGCATGAGAGACTGATGTTTAGGCATTAGGTTGAGATGTCTTGGGAAGGCTGTGAAATCTGTTTCCCAGAGGTTGTAAGAACACGTTAGTGTTCTATTAAGAACGGCTAATCCTTCTCACTGCCTCGTTCACTCCTGCGAGGCTGGGGTCCCTGCAGATGGCTATAAACAATGTGTAAGAAAAGCTGTGTTTTGAAAGCTGACAGAAATAACATGTCCAGCGTCATCCACCTATCCCAGTTGCTTTGTCGGCCTTAAATAGTAGTAAATAACAATGTCTATCTGTTATTTTTAACACTTTTGCAAGCTGGACTGTTGAGAATTGTTTTGATAATTTATTTGTTTTCTCCAACACCTGCTGGTTTGAGAATTTGCCAGGTTCCTTGACCTCCAAGTGCTGTATTTCACATTCAGCCCAAACTTCTATATGAGCGTGAGAAAAAAATAACCCCAAACCAGCAAAAGTTTCACAGGATTCTACTGGCAGATATGAAAAAAAACCTGTTGAGTGTATTTACAACCTGATAAATGAGCGTTGGTTTGCAGTTACCTAAACCAGTAACTTCCTACCACTTTCCTCACTAAGTGATGTGAAGGCGGAGAATGTGCTAGAGCAGGATTTTCTGCCTGTACTGCAACCATGCTCTCTGCACCCCTGCACGCCTTCTTTCCATCCCAGCCACCATTCAAAACATCCCCTACTGGATAAGGGGTGGTGGGACGAGTGCTGAGAGACCAGAAATGAAGCAGGAGGAGAGAATTAATGGGAAATCTGCTGGCTGGCTCAGAGTATTGGCAAAATGGGGGCTGATGCTTGTGCTGGTAGAATCCGAATGGTTTGTGTTGGAAGGGACATTTAAGATCATCTAGTTCCCATCCCCTGCCCTGGGCAGGGACACCTCCCACCAGACCAAGTTGCTCCAAGCCTCATCCAGCCTGGCCTTGAACCCCTCCAGGGATGGGGCAGCCACAGCTTCTCTGGGCCAAGTCGTGGAAAAGCTCAGCAGGGATTCAAGGCAAGAGAAGTGTTAAGTCTTACATGGTCTTTGAACAGAGGTAGCAACTCAAGCGTGCTTTTAAGATGAGTAAGTTGATAATCCTCTTCTTCAAAAGAAATTGGGATCATAACTTTGGGTTCAATTTATCGGCAATTTTATATTATACTATAGTTGGTAGTCGCGTATAAAATATTAACTTACATAAGATATGAACTCATACCCAATAGCTGGATTGTAGCTCTAATTCCCTTAAAATGCATTCAGTGTAATATTGAAGGTCAGGATTCAGGTGCAGAGGTCACAATCTATCTCCTTGTCATCCATTAAGAATTACTTGCACTTTGCTACTCAATATAGTCAATATAATTCTCTGTAAAACCTATGCCTGAAATTCTGCGTGCTCCATGCTAATTCTACCTGAGCTCTTCCTCCAGCCTAAAGAATCTGCATGCTTTTGATTCTTTTGTGTTGCTATGCAAAGGGCATTTGCCCTGGACAGGCGTTATGATAACTCTATAGCATTCATACACCTCCTGGAAACCTTACCCGAAGTTCAAAGTGAGGAAATGCCTTCCTTTCCCCCTGGTCTCTTTTGGCACGAAGAGCAGGGCTTTGCTGTTATCAGCCCTGTCAGGTCTCATGATTTCAGCGGGAGACTGATTCCCTCATTAAGGTTTCTCTGCCTCTGCTTATGTATCCCCCGTGGAGGAAAATAGTGCTGGAAGATCTCATGGCGCCGCGAGGCTGGGGCTGGTGCATTGTGTGCACCTTGCAATGGTTTGAGCCCTTACTTTGGCTTTGTGTTGCCGTTCCTCTCCCCTTCTACCAACCCTGGCCTGTGTTCCACAACTCACATCTTTTAGCTTGTTTTACCTTCAAAAGTCCCCTTCACTAATTTGTGCCGTGGCAAACAGCTTTTCACAGAATCACAGACTCTCAGGGATTGGAAGGGACCTTGAAAGCTCCTCCAGTCCAATCCCCCTGCCGGAGCAGGAACACCCAGAGCAGGTCACACAGGAACGCCTCCAGGCGGGTTTGGGAATGTCTCCAGAGAAGGAGACTCCACCACCTCCCTGGGCAGCCCCTGCCAGTGTTCCCTCACCCTGAAGAAATTTTTCCTCATATTTAAGTGGATACTTCAGAATATTTAGCAATAGAACAAGAGGGAATGGCTGCAAGCTGCAGCAGGGTAGGGTTAGGCTGGACATGAGGAAAAAGTTTTTCACAGAGAGAGTGGTCAGTCAGTGGAATGGGCTGCCCAGGGAGGTGGTGGAGTCCCCATCCCTGACTGTGTTTCAGAGTAGATTGGATGTGGTGTTGAGGGATCTGGTGTAGGGGAGAACTTGTAGAGTAGGGCTGATGGTTGGACTTGATGATCCCAAGGGTCTCTTCAACCTAAATGATTCTGTGATTCTAAGTGGAACCTCCTCTGTTCCTCTTGCATCCATTTTCCACTTCATACTTTTTATCTGTTAAGTTTAGAAGTGCTCCATACTTTATTTTATTTCTTTATTTACGTTTTCTAAGGTGTCACAATTCAACAACGTCTTTAGGAAGCGGGTGATGGTACGGCTCTTCTCCAGATGCACAGCCGAAGTGTAAAGACTGGTTTACTGATGGGGGCTTAACCTAGATTTCGTTCTCGAGGATGTCAGTCAGGGTATTTGTCATAGGGAAAGCGAAGTAGTTTGGAGGATTGTATTTTTCAGCCCAGGAGTTAAGAACTGCTTGTCAAGTAGCACGTGGACAGGTGGAAGGCACACGTGAAGCTAAATGTGAAAATGTTAGTGTCTGGTTCTTGGATTTAGTGTGCTGGCTTTATGAGGAATGGGGAAATGATTTGTAATTTAAAAAAAATAACAAAAATCACTGAAAATCCCTGCCAGGTTTTGAGGCATATTCCTACATCGCCTCAGCAGCAGGAGGGTTTGGGTAGCCAATAGGCGGACAGTAATTGGACTGAAAATTGGCCAGTGAGGTCATTTCTGACGACAAGGCATGGAGTGAGAATCGGTGCTTCAGTTCTGAGTGTACAGTACGCTTTTTGCAGCAGACATAAGTCAGAAGAGAAGTTTGTGAGTGGTCAGAGGCTCAGAGCAGCTCTCCTTCTGCCAACCTGGGGTTGTCATGTCAGGTCTACTGGGAGCTCTGGGAAACTCTCAGTCTAGAACTTTTATCTTCAACAGAAATGTGCACAGCTGCTGTTGAGATAGCGAGGGCATGCAAATACCAGTTTGAGATTTAGATGAGTCCCTTCTGGCCCATAAGGGTGAGAACAGTAGGATCCATAACGCAGAGGAGACAAGATCAAACTCAGAGTGAGATGTGGGTAGGGGAATTTGCTGAGCTTCTCAGGGCCCAGGCTATATAATTCAGGTCTAGTGTGCATAAAGGACATGGCATAACCCCAGGTAAGACCTGGAAATGTAAAGTTTGGAAGTTTGGCAGTTAAGTGAATACTTCTCTTTATTTTTATTTTTTTTTAATGTCACTTAAAGCTGCTACAAATTTAGCACACGATATGCACTTTGTATCCAGCTTCTGAAACACAAAGTGTCTCTCAAAACTTGTCAGTAAAAGGTGTAAAAATCACTTCTGCAACAAATAATCTCGCCTAGTGAAAGGATAAGCTGCTTTTTACTTGCCATTTTGAGGCCGGAAAGCGTATCTTGAGAAAATGCAGGTATTATGTCTTGTCTTCCTGATGTATGTTTTCCTACACTGTTAGAAACAAACATACAAATAGGTCTTGGGCATTTCCTGATTCCCTCAAGGAAGAGTGGCGTTAAGGTGCTAGTGAAACTGCCTGGGAAATAAAAAAAAGCAGCACTGAGTGTTTCCTCCTCCCCCTTTTTTATTTCCCTCGATGCAAATGTTAGGGCAAGAGCAGTCTGTGTCAGTCAGGAGAGGTGATGTGTGTTCGATTGCACTTGTGGCTTTTGACATCGCTTTCCCCCCACTTTTTCTACATTCCCTGTCTCATTCTCCCTCAGCCCCTCTGTGTTATGGTGCCCTGGGAGCTTGTAGACAAGCACAGTCCATCTGATAGGTGTTTCTATTTAATCTAGCTAACTAATGCTTTCTGAGTATGCTGAGGCAGATGGGTGAATTCTGTTTGACTTAAAGATGGGTAGAGAGTCATCTCCCCATGGGTTTCTGTCATTTCTGTGTTCTGAAGCGGATCTTGGAGGCCATCACTTCCCCACCCCTCCTTTGTTTTTAAATTTTATATGAGTAGTCAATGAACTGGGATCTTTATGTGTGCTGTCCCTACCAAAAAACAGACTAATGAGGTTTTTTGGTCATTAGATTTGTCACCTTTTTTTTTTTCCTTATGGCTCCTGTGACCTTGGTTTGTGTTACTTCAAAGAAACCGGTGATTTTTAAGATTTCACATCGAGGAGTATTTTACGAGCATAAACTCTGTGTGTGCCAGTGTAAATCTCGTTGGGCAAAGTTAGCACAGGAAGGATTTTTCTGAACGGAGTCTGTGTCTGTATCCCCTTTGTCATCGATGCCGAGGAACTCTAGAATGTGGTTCAAGTCCTTTGGCACCAAAGTAGATGCCCAGGTTAAAGGTGTGGAGTAATGAAAGGGTTCAGGTGGTTCTAACACTGAAGAGAAAATGGGTATTATGGGGCAAAAATATTGTTAAGTGTAATTGTCCCAAAGACTAAAAATAGCCAAGAATGAAGGAAGAATCCTATCTAACTCTTCTTGTAATTGGTTACCTTTAAAATGCTCCTTGTATTCTTGGGAAGGAGTATGTGTATTGGGTGGGGTTTTTTCCCTACCTCAGCCTACAATATTGTAGGGGCCATCGAGGTGCATAGCACAGAAAATGGGAATAATGCACAAACTCCCTGCCTTTCAAAGGTGCCTTTTTTCACCCCTTGAAGAATAGTGTAGGTCATGGTATCACACACCATTTTAAAGCTTAGCAATTAGTCTGGTGGATTTTTCATTCTTCAGTGTTCAGGGATGTAGAATTAAAACATGTTTATATGGCTTTGCAATAGATTTAGTTTACTGATAGTATTTATTATTATTATTATTCCTTGCAAAATTTGTAGCATCCAGCTTTAAAACTGGAAATATGAATTAGTATTAACTAAGCTACTTCAGATTCATAGATTTACCCCAAACCCACCTGCAGAAATCATTCCTCTACTTTTCCTGCAAAGGTTATCTTTGCAGATGGATGGTGACAATTCCATAAAACTTTCTTACCTCTGGAAAAAAAAAAGCACAGAAAATTTAAACTACAGGTTGGTACCAAATGGCCTCAAGTTTGTGTTGTGTTTGCATGTACTGTGATTCCAGCAGGGTTTCCTTCAAAGGAGGTCATTAGTATGAAGTGTCAAAGAGTAGTTTTGAAGTTGTGGTCCACTACCTCCCATGTACTGTTTGCAAGGCTGACAGCTTGCTTTCAGATAGGATTAAATGAGAATTAAATGCAGTTTGTATGAGTGATAGAATGGAACTATAGTAGCATTCACTAAAAACTGGGAGATCAATAGGCACACTAGGGTTTAACATCTGCACACGAAGTTATTGGAGAAATTTATCTGGTGCATTTGGGTTCTGCTACTTCGGAAACGTAAAAGGCCAAACGCTGTTAAAAGCTTCATTGCAGTCATTTTCTTATAACAGGAGGATTTGGGGCTTGACTTAGATGTTCTCCTGCATGAACGCATGTGTTTGTGCTGCTGTCACATTGCCAGGATGTGACACACTTCTTTTTCCTCTGGTAGCAATAGCTAAGCAGTTGACATCTGGGAGCCTATTGTGTCCAACCTGAAAAAGAAGGGATGGGGGGGAATGCTAAATGTAATTGGGTTTTGTGGGGTTTGTTGTGGCTGTGGTGTGGCCAAGGACTTGTCAGCTCTTTAGCTTGGAGAAAGAGTTCTCTCTGAAATGCCAGTATTATACAGAAATTGATAATCTTATCTCACTAAGCGTGCCATAGGCAAGAGCCAGGTCTGTTGGAAACACAAAGTTAAGATTAGTTATTACTTCTTCTGCTTCAAAGCAGTGAATGTGGTCTAGTGGAGTCCCTCAGGGATCAGTACTGGGACCGGTACTGTTCAATATATTCATCAATGACTTGGATGAGGGAATAGAGTGCACTATCAGCCAGTTTGCTGATGACACCAAACTGGGAGGAGTGGCTGACACGCCAGCAGGCCGGAGAGCTGCGTGGGGAGAAATTGAATGAAATAGAGCAAAGACAATTGTAGAGTCTGGAATCTGGGCAAGAACAACCCCAGGTACCAGTATAGGTTGGGAAAGGACCTGTTGGAGAGCAGTGTAGGGGAAAGGGACCTGGGGATCCTGGTGGGCAGCAGGATGCCCATGAGCCAGCACTGTGCCCTCATGGCCAAGAAGGCCAATGGCATCCTGGGCTGTATTAGAAGGGGGGTGGTCAGTAGGTGGAGAGAGGTTCTCCTCCCCCTCTACTCTGCCCTGGTGAGACCCCATCTGGAATATTGTGTCCAGTTCTGGGCCCCTCAGTTCNCGTTCCTGAGTGACCTATTCTGGGTGTTCCTGCTCCAGCAGGGGGATTGGACTGGATGAGCTTTCAAGGTCCCTTCCAATCCCTGACATTCTGTGATTCTGTGAAAGTACGTCCCTAGCTCGCTTGCATCTTTTAGCTGCTTTGCCCCATGTCACTCCACAAACATATACTCCTTCCCATATCACAGACATGGTTTTCACTCTGGCCTGTTCGTAACAAAGAGATTTTCTTTACCTGGGTCGTAAAAAGAATCACGTTTGTTTATCGGGTTCCTCATGATAGTAGCCATTGAAACCAGGCTATTGCTCTTTTAATAAAAGCAGAGAATGTTGTTCCACCAGTAAACAAAGAGTTAAGAGGATGCTTCCACAGGCAATACAAGTTTGATTTTTAAAACAAGCCAAATTAATTTCTTAAAACAGCGACTGCAATGATTTTAAATGAATCCCTTCAGCAACTAATACCTGGTGTGCTCAAAGGAGAAAATATAAAATGCAAAGAAAACTCAAACAAATACATATATATACCTGTATGGGGTAGTTTAGTAGGAAGAGCACCACCGTGATGCCATTAGGAACAAATCACCAACATCACGGTAGTTTTGCAGATGCAGGGCTCTGTAGTTTAATTTTCTGCCAGAAGGTGAGTGCTTAAAGGTCATCTCCCCGGGCATAAATCAGGTTCTTCGGGGATGTATCCTTTAGCTTCATCTAATGTTTCATTGACTGTATAAGCATTAAGCTGGGCGAGAATGACAGGCTGTAGTAAGTGGATCCCAGGTGGGCTTCGGGATCTGCAGAGCCAGCTGTTCCCCGGCTCCCATAACTCTTCCAGATTTGCAGATCCTGGTGCCTCTGACAGGGCATGCCAAGCCTTTCTGCTGCCCAGCCCTGAGGGTTTAAAGGAAAACGCCTTAATAACTTATTAAATGCTACATTTCCTTTGGGCTTCATCTGTGTGACGCTGTCGAGTCACTGGGAAGTGTAAATACACAGAAGTTAACAGAAGCAGAGTCTTTGAGAAAGCCAAAGCTTTTGCTTTCTTTTTCTCTCTCTCTCCCCTCCGCTCCCCGTTTCCTCCCTCCTTAAAATAATGATAATTAACAGCATAATGACAATGTATTTTCCCATTTGTACACATTTTTAGCTACTGATATTTTTTCAACCTGTTAGCAATAGCTATTTCTAATCTCTGTCTCATCACACAGTGTGTGCTTGTATCAGCTCTTTCCCTTCAAATTCAGGAAATACAGAACCATAGAATGGTTTGGGTTGGAAGGGACCTTAAAGATCATCTAGTTCCAACCCCCCTGCCCTGGGCAGGGACACCTCCCACCAGACCAGGTTGCTCCAAGCCCCATCCAGCCTGGCCTTGGACCCCTCCAGGGATGGGGCAGCCACAGTTTCTCTGGGCAACCTGGGCCAGGCTCTCACCACCCTCACAGCAAAGAATTTCTTCCTAATATCTAATCTAAATCTCCCCTTTGTGAGTTTGAAGCCATTAGGCCTTGTCCTGTCGCTACACTCCCTCATAAAGATTCTCTTCCAATGGGACATGCTCTTGTCCATCACCTGGGCCTTTGTAATACGTTAGTGTAGGCTTCTGCCAAGCTGTTAAATCTCCCCAAGGCCACCTGCACCACAGCTCTTGAAAGAAGATGCTGAAGAAACAGTGGTACCTCTTCAGCATTTCCTAGCTAAGAGAAGTCAAATTCTGTCCTCTGGTTTCCTGAGTAAATGCGATGAAAAATGGCTAAAACCAGGTGATTTTCACACTTGTTTCTTTAATCTGTGCTGTTCCCTCCTAGAACATCAAGGCACAATGCAGCGTGGTCCGTGCATATGGAGTTATGATGTCCATTTAAATATCAGCCCATATGTTCCATTATGTAGTTATGAGTACCCTTATTACAGAACTTAGATATCACTGTTTTCACTAGTTTAACTTTCATAAGCTGGAGCAGTAGTGAATTGGGACCTTCACAATATTTATTGTTCAGACAAAAAAAAAAAGTATGGTGCTGTATTTAAAAAAAAAAAGGAATAATTTTGTTTAGCTATTTAACATAAAGACCCCCAAAATGGAGGGATTTTCTTGGTAGAATAATACAGTGAAGAGAAGACAGACTCATCTTTCCTTTGGTTTATTTAAGGCATACAAGCTTGAAGAAATTACCGTATGTTGAAAATCTTGTTCTCCTCTAATACTAGCAATTAACATCAATATGAATAGTAAGCTATTAAGAAGAGAGGGTTACAGTGAAAAAGCTTTTCTATTGACTTCTAATAAAAATGTGGCTGTTTGGATACGCTTTCAATTTAGAGCAAAAATACTTATTTGGACAGAGGCATCAGAGACTGCCTTTAAGCAGAGTTTCATTTCATTTTTTTTATCCATTTGTAAAAAAAAGTAAGTAAGTCTTAGTTGGAAACTGATCACGTTAGATGTCACCCTATTTTTTCCTGTCAGGACTCCACTTAAACTCCCTGGAGGGACCAATAGGTATTGGGAAGGAAGGGGACAATCCTCCTGCAGAAGAACCAAAAGATAAAGGGGCTTTTTAGGTTTGTGGAAACCCATCAAAGAATACCTGAATACCTGCAAGTAGTGGTAGAATAAATAGATAGAAGTTAATCCTGATAGGACCGGCTCTTCCAACTCCAGCTAAGGCATTTGGTCTTTGTCTGCCTGTGTCCCATAAATTTGGGGACAGTGGCATGCAGATTTTCTCGTGCTGTGTTACTGCTTTTATTTCTGTGAAATCACCGATGCTTCATTCTTAAAAAGCTGAGATAACGATTCTGTGGCACTGGCAGGCTTTATGCTGATTTGAGCATCGGGATACGATAACGTGAATTATTTTTCATCTGTTCAGCAGCATTTAGACTCCGTGGAGGCTGAGAGCATTGTGAAAGCTTGCCATATCAGAAAAAGAGTTAGACCAGACCTGATAGGCATCAACATCCAGCAGAACTGGTTCCTAATGTAAAGACCGATACGTTATTTTCTTGAGATCAAGCAAACGAACGAGTCTTGCTGTTGAGAGGCATTTGAGATTTCCCTGAGTGGGCTTAGGCTTCCCAGCAGAGGTCTGGAGAGTGGCTTCGATAGGAACAGAGGCTCTATGGAAAAGAACCATTTTGGTCTCAGCCCCTGGGAGCCTTGTATGTGCTTACAGTTCTGCTCAGGAATGGAAATGCCGCTGTGGACAGCCTTTGGTCATGCAAAGTTAGCATTGTGTTGGCTCAGTGAATTGCTCCTGGTCTTGCTTGTAAATTAACAAAACCAGATGACTTTAAGCACATCCCCATGCTCCTCCAGTTGCTGGTTTCCCAAAGGCATTCACAGTGGTGGTTCACTGGTGCAGCTGAGACGGAATTCACCAGAGAGAGCAGATCTGCTTTAAATCCAGGCGGAGTTTATGGCATTGGGAGCTCCAAAAAGATGTTATTCTTTGCAAAGGCAACAAATCCAGCATAGAAGTGGCTGAAGAACAATTAATGCAAAGTTCTGCAATGCATCTTCAAGATGAAATCATTTCATCTTTGTTTTTTTGCTTTTCTTTTAAACTCAGAGTGTATCTCTGTGAGTTCC
Source organism: Jacana jacana (assembly GCA_013400555.1). Classification (NCBI taxonomy): domain Eukaryota; kingdom Metazoa; phylum Chordata; class Aves; order Charadriiformes; family Jacanidae; genus Jacana; species Jacana jacana. Next base: position 201,333 of record VZTM01027480.1, read on the forward strand.
CACAGTTTCCAAAATGACAGTTGGCTTCCCAAACACCCAAACGAAAATGAACAACTGTAAAAGAGATCATTGCTCATTAATGTATTTGTCCTTTGTGTTCAGAACTTAATGATCTCCTTTTTCTTTGAGAATGAAGTCTCCAAGCCACAGTTTTTAATAGACATTGTTGGAGCAGACATTCTTTCAGATGAGGCTCTATGTACAAGCATGTGTCTCAGTGCTACACGGCCACAAAGCCCAATATAGACTTGGTAACACAGCTGAAGAGCTCATTACTTTGTGAACTTAAAGCAATTTTTAACTTGAGGCAAGTTTTGGTTTGGAGCCTTATTAAAAAAAAAAAGCAGCAGTTACTCATTTTCTCTTATTTGAATAGGCCATAATAAAATGGAAAAAAAATGTGGGTGTACAGTAGAGACCGAGCTCAAAATCTTCATCGAAGGAACTGACTTTCCCACTTGGCTTCGTAAGGGCTGGAAATCAATCACACCTCATTCTGCAGAAGACTTTCATTTATTTAGTAGACTTTGGATTATGTTCCTGCCTCGCTGCTGCTTAGCTGAGCTCCTCAGGGGTGTGCCAGTAGGGAGAGAATTTTATAGAAATAAACGATACATTGCTTTAAGAGTCTAGCTTTTTCTCCAGTTTGTTATATCGCCTACAATATCAATAGTAGTATCAGTATGTCTCAATAATGAAGCACTCCTGCATCTTTTTTTTTTAAAAAATAGTCCATTCCTGTAAGTATTAACTAATTTGTTGTACCTGGATATGTCTGCATACGCTATTCTCACTGTCGCTTTTGGGAGTGATCGATACGCACTGAACAACATAATTTGGTCCCTTCTTATTTAGGTTGCAGCATCACAATGCTATAAACCAAAGAAGTTGGCCTTGTTTTGTCGTTTTTAATAACATTCTGTTTTGATTTAGGCATGCTTAATTCTGTTCATTTCTGATCCATTGATCTGTAACTGGGCAGAAATGAAATTCACTCATGAAAAGGAAATAAAATTTCCATCTTAATCAGTCAAGTGCAGCCACCTCTGGGCCACTCGGCTCACCTACTCGACTACCACATCAGCTTCAGATAAAAAATGTAATTAGTTCAGCACACAAGAATTATGATGAGTGGAAAAATACAGTTGTAAAAATCACTAATTCAGAAGCCCTGTGTAAGATCCGTTTGAGGGTGGGGTTTTTTAACATTAATTTAGTTAATCTACTGAGACAGAGTGGATGGAAAACCTGCTATAATGTCCAAATACCAGGCCTTTTGTGACCAGTTGCTGTGTCAAGATATCTCCTCGATGGGACTGGTTGGAATTTGTGTCTTCTATGGGCTAGTAAATACTGCTGACACCTTATTAATAAATAGCAATGGTCTTGGTCAGGAAAAGTACCGTTCCTAAGTTGAGATGTGAATTTCCAAAGCCCATCAAATAGAGGGACAGAAAATTGTACTCAAAGTCAAGCCTGGCTGTAGGTTTTCTCTCTGCTTTGGGAGATTTAGCAGGTAAATAGGTGCTCTTAATTGTTGCTTATTTTCTGTGTGCCTCCCACCACAGTGTGCCATGGGGTATTTGCTAGTATATGAGTTTAGCTGGGACTACCACGTGCACCCCAGCACCCACCTTGAGAAATTATTGGGTTGTGACAGAGAGGGTATGGAGCAGAAGAGTTGGGTCTACTGAGTTGGTGACCTCTGAGGTCTTAATGGCCTCCAGCCCCATCAGTTGTGGTATCACGATGCACTTACTACATTGGGATGTTTTTCTTTTGCAAGGAAGCAGTGTTATATTTATTTTGAAAATTAAATTGCAAAATAATCTCTTAGCAGGTCTTAAAATTGCATCAGTCTGATGGTTTGTTTGGGCTGATCTGATTTGCAGAGTGTTTTGTTTGTGTTTCGTTGATTAGTTAAAGCCTTTATTTCTAGTCACCTTGCCAGTGTTGTTTAGAAATGCATTTGTGAAAATGGAATCGATTTTTTCATTAAGGAGCCTTTCTTTTCAGTTGCAGATAAGCCAGATTGACCCCGAATATTCTTAAAGCACATGTAGTGGATTGTCTGAATTCCTGAGCTGTCTTCTCAGGTACTTTGCTAATGTGGCATTGATCAAGCTACAGATCCCAAACTGGGGAGAAGTGATGGGAGCGTTGGCCACAGGATGCACTACGGGCCAGAAAGATAAATTGTTCGGGTTGTCTTTTTGCAAGTTTAAGGTCACAATTCATTCATCTTGTTACTTTGCTGTATCCCTTTAGTGGCTTCAATTGCAGGATTAAATATTGAATGGTGGCAGATCATTCAATATATGGCTCTTCTACTTTGGCATTAGGGGGCTTTTCATGCTTAAAATGGAACGATGCGCACACAGAATGCCAAAGGTAGTCGTGCCGACGATCTATTCTCTAAGATTAATCCCACAACAACATTATCAGGCAATTCTTAACACATCGATTTATTCCTGATATGACACTTCTGAAACAAATGGATAAATGCTTGGCATGTACTCAGCAGCACTAGGAGGGAGAATGTGGAATTGAACCCCCTACAGAAAAGATCCATATTTAAAGTTAACCCATTAAAAGCTTAGTGAGGAAAATGTAACTTTTCGAGTGAAATTCATGGCCACTCCTGCAAAGCTGGTGCAGAAGAAACAAGAACGAGGTTAAGAGGGAGGAAGACAGGCTGAGAGAGTTGGGGGGGCTCAGCCTGGAGAAGAGAAGGTTCCGGGGAGACCTTGAGTCCCTTCCTGTCCCTAAAGGGGCTCTAGGAGAGATGGGGAGGGACTCCTGAGTTCAGGGAGTGGAGCTATAGGATGAGGGGTAATGGTTTTGAACTGAAAGAGGGGGGATTTAGACAAGGTATTAAGAAGGATTTCTTTGCTGGGAGGTTGGTTAGGCACTGGAACAGGCTGCCCAGAGAAGCTGTGGCTGCCCCATCCCTGGAGGTGTCCAGGGCCAGGCTGGATGGGTCAATGGGTGTCCCTGCCCGTGGGGGGTGGTTGGATACTGGATCATCTTTAAGGTTCCTTCCAACCCAAACCATTGTATGATTCTTCCCCAGAGAGCAGATCAGAGTCAGCAGATTCTCCACTTGTTCACAGTCTTGCTTGTGCCATTTTACTTTTCAACCGATACTTCCTGTCTCAGGGCCTCCCGCTCTGCTCCAAGGTCCCCGTCAGCCCTTGCCCTCACCGCTCTCCTCTTACCTAGGCTCTGCTAAGCTTTGGGTTTGCTGCACTGGTGAAAGGAGCAAGAGCGTTTTGCCTCTAATGACTCTCACCTGGTACAAACTGTATAAACACCTTCTGCCTTTTCAAAGACTATTTATGACACGCAGAAGGCGAAAAGCAGCGCAGCTGTTGCAGGAGGTCGGTGCGTTTGCAGGGTTGCTCCCTGGCAGTATGATTGCAGCAGAAACCAGCTTAAAGGAAGGAAATCAGTTGCTATTCATTCTCAGCTTTAGCACTGTTTGTACATAAGGTTTCTGAACTGGCATTGTATTGCGTGTGTTGTGGAGGCTTTCGTTAAACCTGGCTGCGTTTCAACAGCACGTGACAAACTTCAGCAAGAGAGAAGTAGCTCCAGAGGTAGAAAATGTAGTTTGGCTTTTTAAAATGGCATCTAACGATTAAATACGTGTTAAATCTGTTACCTGTGAGTTGGGACAGAAGTGAGATGCAGCCCCAGTCCTGCAGACTGTCACTGAGTGGAATTCAAAGCCTGGGGTCAGGTGCCCTCACTTCCTACTGGTGCATGAATTGTGCTGCCCCAACAGATGTCTTAGGCTGATACCCACAGAAGGCTGAGCAGTTCTCTGGCATCACTCACCAGGCCAAGCAAGTCCCAACGAAGAAGGTATTGTGGAAACAAATACCCAGGAAGGAACCTGCACCCTGGGCTCTAAGGTGGCACCTGAACGTTCCAGTTCATAATACAAGGGATTTCTCCTTTGGATCTGAGTGCTCCAAGTCTTGCAAAATTAGAAGGAAGTGCTTCCTTTGGGAGGATTTCATTCTGAGTCACACCTGTGCCATATAAAAGGTGTAAGAGGGATCCTCCTGTTAGCTCATTAGTGATGCAGTCTCTGTGTGTCCATAAGGGAAGCATATCTGGGAGTGCTTCCCAAAACAGAAGTGATTAACTGGTTAGAGATGAGCGTACTTGAAACTGGCTGACTAGAGAAAACAGGACAAAATTGTTTCTAAGCTTTATTCTCAACCACTACTTTGGGTTGTGGGCCTAAGTATGAAAAATATATGCCAGGCCATGTTCTTAGATCAGTGCTTTTCACTGTGTTGCCCTTCTGTAAATATGAAGATGCACAAATTCTGGTTTCCTGTCTGCCCAAATCTCATCTGGATATCGTTACTACATACATACAGCTCCCCTTCGTGTGCTGATCTGTAAATATGCAGGCTGCCTAAAGAGGCTGTTGCTTTCTCTGCAGTTTCTCCATGTAAGTGATTCTTTAAACTCACCATCTTTAATACATTTGAACTTTAAATATTCATTGAATTGATAGTTGAAGCTTATTGATATTCAATATTTTTTCCTAGTGCCAGGAAAACGTTTTTTTTTGTTGTATACACCACCTTTTACGGTTGCCTTTAAATTGCTCCTGTGGTTGTTTAGTTCCAGTGCCAAGATAATGAAAGCTTACTTGGGAATGGTTTGTACTGGAAAATAGGGTGTGGGAAATGCTCTATGGCTGGCTTGAAAATGTAACGTGTGCGCTTGAAAAAGTAACAGTTATGTCGATGTGAATAGTTGTCCTAGTTACCAAAAATTGGCATCCTCTCTCCTCTGAATCTGGTGACAAGTGAAGTTGATTATATTCAATGATTTCTTTGTTAGAAGCCTGACTAGTCACGAGCATAGAATTAAATATATGTATATATTATTAAGATGTTTTTTTCTTTAGCCAAAATCTTTGCTTGTACCAAAGGAAGATTTTAATTCATTTGGCAGTTGTTGACACCATCATGCCAACAAAGTCAACATGAAATATGAACAAAAGCTCCTTTTTTGGGGATCAAGAGTCTGTTCCGGGATCTGTGCTGCAGATTCGGGGGTTTTTTTTTATGCTGTCTGCATATCATCGTGAAAGATTCCTTCTGATCTGATGGAGAACACGTAGAGATTCAGATTCAAAAGACAAATTTCTCCTTGGTGTTTGCAAGAATTTCTGTGGCCTATCTTCTGATCCGCTTGGCTCCCAGGCGAGGACATTGGTAGAAGCTACAGCTGCTCCCTGAGCTCCTACTTCCCTGGCACGGTGAGTGGCTGCAGATAAATTGCTGCAGAGGTGTCATGGTGTAGACATCACAAATTATCATGAAATTCTGCCCCCCCTTTTTTTTTTTGTTGGGCTTGAAGATGAAATGGCTACGATGAGAAAACCAGCGTGGTACCGTCTTAAACCTACAGAGTGATAAAATCACCAAGTGCATGAAAAGTTGGCTATAATACTTCTCCGTATTTTAAGAACACTTTCACTTAAAGGTTGATTTTTCCTGACTACAAAGAGATTCAATCTGCTCGTTTCCTATGTCTAGATTAACTTTATGGTGCTAAAAAGCAAAATTATCACCCCGTTATCGCGTAGTCTCACAGCCTTATTTTTCACTGTTTCATTTTAGTCTGTTAGACTGGCCTAAAATTCAGAGTGCAACTTTGGAGGTGAAAAGCACCACTGGCCTGGAGATTTGACTTCTGAGATACATACATATAGGTATATATTTAAATAGAAGTGTGAATCGAGGCTCCTGTGTTGATAAGCAGTGTATGTGACCCATGACGGGCAGCTTGATGTTCTGGTGGAGCGAAATATTACAGCTAGAGCATCGCAGGCTTCTGCTCCGCTGGGCCTGGAACAGATCAGTGAAGCGCTCTCCCAGCTTGAAGGGTTTTAGGTTGGCTCTTTTTTTCCCCTATGATGGATTGTAGATAAACTCATATGCAAGTTTATTGCAATATTCCTCCGAGACCCTTAGCTTTTTATGAATGGAAAGGCCATTTATAAATGTTCAACATTGTTGTATTTTATTATTTTCCCCACAGGACAGGGTTTCTACGTTTTCTGTAAGAGGCTGCAATTAGATTTTACAACCACGCAGGTTTAATGTTGTACATATTACTTGGGCTTAGGTAGCTGAAGACTGTGGTGAAAAATCTGTTTGATTTCAGCTCATGGAGGGCTCTTATTCATACGTTACCTTCTTCAAACCAGAGCAGAGATTTTACCAAGGCGAGAAGTCTTCAATTCTAAGGAACTGATGCAGGGCCAATCTTTGCCAAAAGTCTTTTTTCTGTAGTGCTACAAACTTCTAAGCAGTTTTCTCTGGCACGTCTGATAATTCTTTGGCAGGGTGGCTTTGCAGTCCACTATTTGTGGACCTCTGTTTGAAGGGTGGGGTCATACTGATGCTTTGTTTCGTTCACTCAATTATACTTCATATTTGTGTTTGCCGGTCTTAGTCCCTGAATCTTATTCCTTTGGGTGCAACACAGCGTTCAGTCACTGTAACATCTAGTTTGTTATCATCTGTTTAAAAGCATGAATATTAACTAGAAAAATCTTTACCCAGGGAAAGTCCAGGACTTGAACGTGCGCAGCCCTAAGTTGCATTCATTATTGCAACATCAAATGTCAATTAGTAAATTTTTGAGAGTCACAGCAATAAAAACAGCTCTGTGATCCGATAGAGTGATTCAGCGTCAGGCGCTGAAATTCTTCAGGCATTTCCTCCCTCCTCCTCCATTTAGAGCTCTACAGGCAGCTTGGATGTCATTAGTAAGGCTTGGTAGCAAAGTGGGTCCCTGTCTTCGCGTTCTCACTAACTCCAGAACCCCCACGGTCGGTCTCGCACCAGGAGAAGCGGCACCAGCTCCGAGTGCGAGGCTGTCTGTCAGCATTTAAGGGAGTATCACTGAAGTTTGGAAGATATGGGAAAGAGCCTGGGGGTAGGAAGAGGGAGAGGAAATAATCCTTCCATATTCTGAAGCAGACAATCAGTGAGGACCCCAACTGAACCTGAGAGAGCTTCTAAAAGGTTTGTGTGGAACACATTCTCCAGCGTGCCAGTGTATCTGTGACTGGTGCCATGTTTTACATTTCTGGCACAAAAGAGAATGGCCAGATTGCTTACAGTGTCCGAGGTGCAGGACTGTACTCCCACCTCCAGGCCAAACTAGACTCAGAGCAGGAAGGAGACCATGAAGGTGTCTCACACACACGGACGTGGGAATACCCGGCAGTCCGGACTCATGCGATTTCCTCCTCAGAGGTTTAGGGAAGATGGTTTCTCTTAAACTCGAAGATGTGTTTGTCACTGGTGCACGGTTGTGGTAAGGACCAACTTCCCTGTAACGTATCGAGCAGCCCGTGAGGCTTTGGCTTTGTAGATTCAGCTCAGTGTGTAGTGCTGGACACAGATGTTAGACAGCTCCATCATATTAGTGTTTACGTGGTACGTACGTAGGACTCCAACGTACCTTACCAGAAGCATCTAGTTGGTGTTTTGCCAGTTTCTAAATTGCACCGTACTGGTGGTTTTAGCCTGCACGATACCATGTTTTCAGCTGCTGTTTGACAATCCATTGGCCAAAGAGAAGCCAGTCTGCTGTCACTTCACAGGGCAGCACGGTGGTTCCTTGTTCATTCCTTACTGCTCTAAGCCAAGTTGATTTGTTGCCGCGAGGGGAGAGGATTATGGGCCCGTGCTGTATTTAGCAGCTTCAGAAACATCAACTTCTTGTGGATGAAATCTAGTAGCTCCTTTCTCTGAGAGACATCTCACATTTTTGTGTTGAAGTTTTGTAAATACCAGGGGGTAGACCAGGTTCTCGCCAGTACTTGTGAAACATGGTTTTGATAAGACATTCTGAAGCTTAAATGATTTTGAGGCATCGCTTGTGGGGGAAGTATTGGCAATGAGACTATAATGAGATCAAGAGGCAACTGACAGCTGGCAAAGACAGTAGTTCTAGTCAAGAAAGTGTCAAAAGTGACAATATTTGATAGGGACAAAACTAGCTGTTTTCCTTCCCCCTATGCATTTACCATAGCTTGTTGCCATCTAGCAATAGGCTAGAAAGAGTTCATGTTTCCTTTCAGCTGCCTGAGCTCCCATGTTGCACTCACAAACACATGCCCATACTGTTTTTCCTGGTAAGTATCTTGAGTAGACAGGATGTAAACCAGCCTTTTTGGTAAGTCCAGAGAAAAACTGTCCTTATTCCCCTGAATATAAAATGATGTGCCTCCTAAATAAGGACAGATGGCATTCTTTACTGTGAGGGTGGTGAGAGCCTGGCCCAGGTTGCCCAGAGAAGCTGTGGCTGCCCCATCCCTGGAGGGGTTCAAGGCCAGGTTGGAGGGGGCTTGGAGCAACCTGCTCTTGTGGGAGGTGTCCCTGCCCAGGGCAGGGGGTGGCACTGGGTGATCTTCAAGGTCCCTGCCAACACAAACCGTTCTTTGAGTAGGTGTGTTATAAAATACATGCCTGCATTATGTGTCAGTTGTAAGATATCTCTGATTGCTCTGGCTTTCACTTCCCGTCTGCTGCTTTGTTAAAGCCCTCAGTTGTCACTACGGGCAGGGACGCAGTGGGTGATTGTATCACAGATGCATAACTGTGTTGCTCTCTGCGGTGTTGTTTGTTGGTGTGTGGTACTTAGAGCTGAACGTGGGGAGCAAACGGGAAATGACACTACATCTCATTGCTGAGTTTGCACCTTTCTTACCATCAGATCCCCCCCTCCTGTCCTCTCACTTCCCTTTTCTTCGTACTAGTGACGTTTAAATCCAGTGTCTGGGGAGGTTGCTGGGGAAGTGAAGTTTTCCATGGTGTAACTTTCCCTGTGAACCAGACTGGATGTTAGTGAAGCTTCAAGCTTGTAGCAACCAGGCAAGCTTTGGCCAACGCTTGTTTGCCACCTTTGGGGTGTTCATCGAGGTGCTGTAGCTCAACAGTAGGCACGGTTCCTCCTTAATGCACCCCTGGCACGAGGTAAGGTCTGTTTCAGCTCGGTTTTTACGATTCTCTTTCCTGAAGGCCAAGCCGAGTCTTTCTCCCATCATTCAGCTGCTCCTCCTAGAAGGTACCCCCTCCCTGGGCCGCTGAGTCCACTCGACAGGCTGGGCCACAGACAACTTTTAAGGGGCTTGGGAAAGGTAACCAAATAAAATTGAGCTTGGCAGGATTAAATTGGCTGTAGAGGGATCTTCATCTTCACAAGAAATTTCCTAAGGCTCTGTGAAGGAAGAAGAAAAGAGCAAAAGGCTGAAAACTACACATAGCTCCTCTGAAAGTGACTTCTGTATCGTGACAGTTTGAAAGAATCACCTGCCCTCTAGCCACTGGCATGCACTAACCCTTGGCAGGCAGAAGAAGAGAACTTTTGGTTGGTTATTAGAGTTCTATTTATTAAATAGGTTAGATGCTTGTTCATCCTGTATGAATTTATGTCAGGCTGTGTTGATATTCACCAGGCATTAGTTTGCTCTCAAAGGAGCAGCACGCATTTGTGCATCTGATGGCTTAAGGTGAGACACTGTGGATCTGAAGCATGTCGTGCTCTTTCCCAGTTACCCATTTCTCATTCCTTAAATGATGAATATAAGGACTGCTGTTTGATCTCAAAATAGCTGTAGAACTATGGGGTATTGTAGTATCATGTGTATGGAGTATGGCCTCTAAACTAGTGGCATGAACAGATTTGGGCTGTAAGGAACTGCTGCTTTCCCCTTTAGCGTGAGGGAGAGAGCACTCCTGTTAGTTACCAACTGAGCAAACTGTTAATAGTGGCACACAAAGTGGATTATATAAACATTTTGTGATGTTTAGTGGCTGCAGCTGAGATCCAACTCTGGGTGGCAATGGAAATGCACACCCAGTCTGCTGAGATGGTACTCACCTGTGTGGGGATGGGGGGTTACTTGGAATGAATTTCCACCAGTTGTTCTCACAGTTTGTCTTTTCCAGCCATTCCCCATGTGAGTTACCCTTACAAAATGCACACATACATTTTTGTCAGCAGGGCTGCAGGAACTGCAGCTTACAGCCCAAAGAGTTTTAGTATTTTGCCCTAACTGTCTAGAAAATGACAGTATATTCCCAGAAATCAATAAGCCTAGCCAAAATGCAATTCCCCCTCCTACAAAAAGCTCTGCAGTTGTTTTTTTCCCAACAGCTGGCAGTCTGGGGGCCTGCATCCCTCTGTCCCTTCCTTTGTCACTTGGGCATGACCTGCCTTGCTTGGCAATCCTCCTCAGCCTGGAACACCTCGCTGTGGCTGCCCCATCCCTGGAGGGGGTCAAGGCCAGGCTGGATGGGGCTTGGAGCAACCTGCTCTGGTGGGAGGTGTCCCTGCCCAGGGCAGGGGGGGTTGCAACTGGATGGTCTTTAAAGTCCCTTCCAACCCAGACCACACTCTGGGTCCCACCAGCGATAGTCACTAAAGGTTCTGACCCACCCTAGTGCTGCTGCTGCTACCATTTCTATTTATGGCTGACTTGAACTGAGGGAATTACAAGCTGAACTTTGATACCCTCAAACACACCTGCACAGAAACAGGCATCGTGAGACTATGTAAAGCACCAAGGGGGAGGCACCTGAGACGTTCTGCAGCGTGACCCAGACACCAGGCTCCTTCGCAGCCGTTTAAAAATAGTACTGAATCACATTAGAAAATGTTTTTTCCCAAGCTGTGTGAACAAAACCCTCATTAACTTAAGCGAAATCTGGTTTGATACGAGAGAACCCATCGGTCATCTTTTAAGATCTTCTGTTCATTGTCAGGAACAATGGATGTTTATACATTATATACAACTTTATTCCCTTCTCCAGTGAGTTTTCAGCTGATTTTTTCTAAGTAATTGGCTTTTCATACAGTCATTTTATTCTACTTGAAATATAACATTTAAACTGCTTACCATGCTAATCAATTAGAAGAGGGCCAGACCCCGCAACACGTTTTTATCATGTAATTTTACAGACCTATCTGCACCTAGTTAATCTTTTCCACTCGTAAACCCAATCAAATTGCCTATATCCAAAGTTCTTGCAGTTCCTTAGAGGCACAGATTTCCACTGGAGATATATATTCTCACTAGGGTTGATGATTCTGGCACTTTCATTTTTGTGTGGTGTAGTCCTCTAGTCTGTCAGGCCTGAAACTGTGTCAATTGAGGGCATAAGGGGAAGATTTTTTGTGTTGCTCTGCTACAAATTAAGGTCTTCAAAATCCAGTTTTTGTGTATTTTTCAGCTGTGCTATAGCTGCTGATTTGCTAAGTTACCCCTTAATGACCCTAAGGAGCGTTGAAGTCTCTGTAGAGCTGGGTAAGAAGCCCTGTGTCAGTCTGCTCACAGGGAGCCCAGTCTGGTGGAGAAGTTAGGGGTCCGGGGTGGGTGCAAGTCTGACCATCATCAGGTGTTAAGGTGGTGGCATTCCCTCATTAGCACCAGGACATGGGAACGGGTCCAGAAGAGGCCACAAAGATGCTCTGAGGGCTGGAGCCCTTCTGCTATGAGGACAGGCTGAGAGAGTTGGGGGGGTTCAGCCTGGAGAAGGTTATCAGGAAACCTTAGAGCTCCTTCCAGTCCCTAAAGGGGCTCCAGGAGAGATGGGGAGGGACTCTTGATCAGGGAGTGGAGCCATAGGATGAACAGGAATGGCTTTAAACTGAAAGAGGGAAGATTGAGATTGGATATGAGGAAGAAATTCTTGACTGTGAGGGTGGTGAGAGCCTGGCCCAGGTTGCCCAGAGAAGCTGTGGCTGCCCCATCCCTGGAGGGGTTCAAGGCCAGGCTGGATGGGGCTTGGAGCAACCTGGTCTGGTGGGAGGTGGATCTGCCCAGGGCAGGGTGGTTGGAACTGGATGATCTTTAAGGTCCCTTCCAACTCAAACCATTCCCTGATTCTATGACGCCAAAGGTTGTCTCAGATGGATATAAGCACTATGATATCTGGTGGTCTTTGGTCAGAAAAGCTCCATTCTGGTGGCAGCACTGATATCCTGACTCAAGGAGGGAGCAGTGACTTATGTTGGGTTTGGCCAAGAAATGATGCTTGGGGTGGAAGGCTTTTTCATGGAGCTCTAAGGAGGCTACAGCATGTCTGGATGTGGGGGGACAGCACTGTGGGGGCTCACAGGAAGCTTTGGGGGTGTTATGGGCTTGGGAAGCAAGAGGCCAGGCTGCTGTGACACAGGGTTTGGGTGTGATACATGGAGTGGGAACAGTAGGTACAGCGGAATGGCAAATCTGTGAGGTTGGCTTGTTTGTTTCTTCCTTTAAAATCTTAAGTCCTTTTGAAAAATGGGGGTACTTGAGCCAGGATGGGATTCCTTTTTCCTCTTCTAATGCAGCATCCAGACCCCAGGAACAGCAGAAAAAAACCTTTAGAACATTGTGTTTCTTTTGCTTGGGTTGCTTTGTTTGTGGTTTTGAAGGCTGTGAACAAGTTGGGGGGCGGGGGGGGAACTGTGTTTTGATTTCGAACTTAGCGATTCAAGCAGCCAAACTTATCTTTGAAACTGGAGAGGGTTGCTTAAAGACTTGAGAAACGTTATTCCTTTCCAAGTACTAACCTGTGTTGCACTGCACACCCCGTTTTCCCTCAGAAGGAAGGAAAAGGGAATAGGCTGGCCACATTTTTGGGGCAGCGAGCCGACCTGGGAGCAGCTCTCCGCAGCCTCCTCCCCGCTCAGCCCCTTCCGCCTGCCTTTGGTCACGGCTCGGCTCGGTGAACGTGTGGGAGACAGAGCAAGGAGGTGACTGATCGGAAGGTTAAAGGGGACTTGCTGAAAGTGGAGCTGCATAAGCCAGGCTTAATGCGGAAAGACAAAGAAAAAGCAGGGAAGAGACAAAGGGGAGGGCTACCAAGATGATGAAGGGAGTGGAGCATCTCCCATAGGAGGAAAGGCTGAGGGAGCTGGGTCTCTTNGCCATAGGATGAACAGGAATGGCTTTAAACTGAAAGAGGGAAGATTGAGATTGGATATGAGGAAGAAATTCTTGACTGTGAGGGTGGTGAGAGCCTGGCCCAGGTTGCCCAGAGAAGCTGTGGCTGCCCCATCCCTGGAGGGGTTCAAGGCCAGGCTGGATGGGGCTTGGAGCAACCTGGTCTGGTGGGAGGTGGATCTGCCCAGGGCAGGGTGGTTGGAACTGGATGATCTTTAAGGTCCCTTCCAACTCAAACCATTCCCTGATTCTATGACACCAAAGGTTGTCTCAGATGGATATAAGCACTATGATATCTGGTGGTCTTTGGTCAGAAAAGCTCCATTCTGGTGGCAGCACTGATATCCTGACTCAAGGAGGGAGCAGTGACTTATGTTGGGTTTGGCCAAGAAATGATGCTTGGGGTGGAAGGCTTTTTCATGGAGCTCTAAGGAGGCTACAGCATGTCTGGATGTGGGGGGACAGCACTGTGGGGGCTCACAGGAAGCTTTGGGGGTGTTATGGGCTTGGGAAGCAAGAGGCCAGGCTGCTGTGACACAGGGTTTGGGTGTGATACATGGAGTGGGAACAGTAGGTACAGCGGAATGGCAAATCTGTGAGGTTGGCTTGTTTGTTTCTTCCTTTAAAATCTTAAGTCCTTTTGAAAAATGGGGGTACTTGAGCCAGGATGGGATTCCTTTTTCCTCTTCTAATGCAGCATCCAGACCCCAGGAACAGCAGAAAAAAACCTTTAGAACATTGTGTTTCTTTTGCTTGGGTTGCTTTGTTTGTGGTTTTGAAGGCTGTGAACAAGTTGGTGGGGGGGGAAACTGTGTTTTGATTTCAAACTTAGTGATTCAAGCAGCCAAACTTATCTTTGAAACTGGAGAGGGTTGCTTAAAGACTTGAGAAACGTTATTCCTTTCCAAGTACTAACCTGTGTTGCACTGCACACCCCGTTTTCCCTCAGAAGGAAGGAAAAGGGAATAGGCTGGCCACATTTTTGGGGCAGCGAGCCGACCTGGGAGCAGCTCTCCGCAGCCTCCTCCCCGCTCAGCCCCTTCCGCCTGCCTTTGGTCACGGCTCGGCTCCGTGAACGTGTGGGAGACAGAGCAAGGAGGTGACTGATCGGAAGGTTAAAGGGGACTTGCTGAAAGTGGAGCTGCATAAGCCAGGCTTAATGCGGAAAGACAAAGAAAAAGCAGGGAAGAGACAAAGGGGAGGGCTACCAAGATGATGAAGGGAGTGGAGCATCTCCCATAGGAGGAAAGGCTGAGGGAGCTGGGTCTCTTGAGCTTGGAGAAGAGGAGACTGAGGGGGGACCTTATTAACGTTTATAAATATGTGAAGGGTGAGTGTCAGGAGGATGGAGCCAGGCTCTTCTCAGTGACATCCAATGATAGGACAAGGGGTAATGGGTGCAAGCTGGAACAGAGGAGATTCCAGTTAAATATGAGGAAAAAATTCTTCACTGTGAGGGTGAGGGAACCCTGGCAGGGGCTGCCCAGGGAAGTTGTGGAGTCTCCTTCTCTGGAGACATTCCAAACTCGCCTGGAAGCATTCCTGAGTGACCTGCTCTGGGTGTTCCTGCTCTGGCAGGGGGGTTGGACTGGATGAGCTTTCAAGGTCCCTTCCAATCCCTGAGATTCTGTGATTCTGTGAACAGCCGCAGCTTTTTGGATGAGCTGGGCAGCAAGGGGCGGGGGGAGGAGAACCTGCGTGTTCCTGGCTTATTTCAGGCTGGTTTGCCCTATTTCTGCTCACTTCAGGAGCTGGAGTCTCCCCCCCCCAGACTAATAGACCTTGTGGAGCGGCAGGGCACGGCGCTAACGCGCTTTGATGGGGTTTGCAGCTCCGAGGTGCTCCCGTAGTTGCCAGGTCAGGTATTTCAGCAGCCGGCTGTAGACATCCATCCTCAGACGTGTACTTTGAAAAAGGGGTTGGCAATAAACAGATGGAAGGCAAGCCCCTGTTTTACAGAATCAAAAGTCAGTGTGTGGGTTGGGTTTGGGTTTTTTTTTGTGTGTGTGTGTGTGTGTGTGTGTGTGTGTGTTAAGCACGTTTGCTTTGAAACCCGCTCTGGTTTCTGGAAACAAAAACCAGGCAAGAAATTCGAGAATCAAGATGGGAGTTGCAGATTGTTATTATCTTTTCATTGCCATAGTTACTTGCATATTGGTTATATGATAATTAATGTTAACGTCCCACTGATTTCACTGAGACACGAGGTTTGCTTGCCGTACAGAAGTGTAATAAAACCCAGCATATAAACACTGGGAATTTAAAACACCCCGACTCTTTTTATCACGGGAGAGAACATTTTGGTACCAGCGCCCGTGTAGCGAGCGTGGATAATATTTTGCCAGTCATTAAAATCATTACTGGTGAATAAGGCGTTGTGAAAAAGCCTTGTAAAACAATGTGTAGCCTTTCAACTCGCTCCTTTCATGTCTTTTCATTCCATTTAAACCTGTTTGACGTTGTCCAAGTTAACAAGTTACTCTCTTCTGCTCAGCACCCACTGGTGGCAACCCGTAAATCAACGTCTCGGGCAGAAGCATGAAAGACCTCATTAAATCTATTTTTGTGCCAGTTAACAGCTCTCCAAATTAACCTTTCTTTTAAAACTAAACTAAAATAAGATAGGAAAGGTCAGCCTCTTTGTGCACCCAAGTTTGCTGACCACGGAGGTTTTCAAGCCTGATGGCACATTTGAGTGCACGGTTGTCTCATCATTTTGGCAGTGATCTGTTTGATGCCAGCGAGGAATGCGAAGACTCTGACTGTCTGAAATGTGTTAACTCGTCGACTTAGTGGGTTTTTTTTTAAAGCAGGAAGTGAGAAGTGGAAGAGAAAATGTCTTTACATTCATTTTTATTTTTTTTCCCCCAATGTTATCGACATAGAAATGAGTTTTACTAATAATCCGGGGGGGGGGGAAGCGTTCATCTCTCCACTCACATGCCAGCTCTTTGAATGGCAACACAATCTTGCACTTTATCTTTGATTCACTCTGTTAGAATTCTCTTTATTTCACTAATAGGCAAATACCAATATCTTTTGACACAATACTGTCAGAGAGACTGTGCAAGAAAGCCAACCCCACATTCAGTGTGGAGTCTTTAACAGTTTAAGGCAATTAATTAGAGCTCTGGAAGGCAAACACGAAGTCCACATAGGCTGGAGTCGTGATGATATTCAGCTGTGGCAGAAAATACAGGCAAAATTTGTGTTAAGCACATTAATTTTTCACTATAGGGTATAGCAGCTAATGTGCTTCCAACAGAAATCACAAATACCATTCACCACGGTGCAGGTAAAAGACAAATAACAGGCATTTCCAAAATTTGCAAATAGGAATGTCTGCAAATAAAAACATTTCAGTAACATCCAATAAAGGCAGAAGAAAAAGATAATAAAGCATTAAGAAGAAAAATGAAGACACTAAGAGTGCAATGGGCGTTTTGGAGCAACATTACGGTAGCAATACCTATACCTTTGAGTTTGAGTTGAACTAAACTCTGACTATAAAATATGTCAAGTAACAGACAGCACAGAGTGCAAATATTTGTAGCAAGGTGCCAGACTATTTATTACACCGGTTAAAATTACTGCTGTGCTGAAACAGATGTTTTATTCTTACCATTTGCTTTCTTGTCATTATTCTTTCCGCGTACCCAGTGTGAATCAGAACCAGTATGAAACAGTCTCTCCACTGAAAGAGTGTGTTCTACGGCCAAGGTGGGGCCTTCCCCTTTTCTCCCCTACCTGGTAGAACACTTTGGCATTAGTTAAAGTGTCTGGAGGCTGGTTCCAAGAACTGGCTCAGTGTTGAACTTGGTTGAGCATCTAGGACATCAAACCAGATCAGGGGACAATGGGACTCGTTGAGAACTTACCTGTAATGCCTAAGTGGGGAAAAAAAGTTGTATTGTCGTGGAGACTTCAAAGGAGAAATGATGTTCTATATGTTTTATGCTGTCAGAGCTGAAATGACTCTGACATTTAAAAAACTCACGGCTATCTAAAATATTGGTGCAATAAATTCTTTATTAAACATCGTATCGATGGCGGAAAAGGAAGGAAAAAAAAAACCCCACAGTTAATGTTGGCTTAGGTGAGCGAACAGATTAATTTATGACTTTGTTAAATAGAGGGAGATGAAAACCAGGAACTATTCTCTGTGAAAAAGTGTAAAGTCTCTCTCAGTAAATTAAAACCCCATTTGTCTTACAAACTCAGACAAATACTCTAGTGCAAACCCTGAAATGATTCTTGGAGGTTTGTGCCGAAGCCTGCCTTAGCTAGGAGACCAAAAGCCCCGTTGAACAGATCCCTTTGAGAGGATGTGTATTGAAAAACAGCTGGAGGAGAGCAGAACTGAGTGGGAAGGAGTTTGGATGAGCTGAGAAACACAGAAAACTGAAGGGGCAGGAGGACAAATCAGGGGGAAATCCCTGGCCAGTGAGTTTGGTGATGGGTTTTTGGTTTTTCTTTCCTTTAATGGGGCTTCTTGTTGTGGCCTTTAGGAAGAAAAGGAATCCTGGTGATGTTAACCAAATCTCAGCACAAACAGATTTCTCCAGGATAAGGCACCAAAAGCTGAGGTATCAAATAAATATTTAACTTGTGTGCTGGGATGGAGGAAGAGGAGGCAAAGAGGACAGTTAGATCATATGAGAAAATAGTTGCTTTTTCTGTGGCAATACAAAACTGTAGCTATTAATAGTGGATGTTTTTAAGCACTGTAGCCACATAACTTCATTCAGGAGTGCAAAATGTGTAGTGAGACACCAGGTAGACATAAAGCAGATGAGTTAAGGCTGCAAATACTGATGCCAGTTTATAGTCAGGTTCCATTTGGAACATCAAAAGAGCTGGCTGGAGAGCTCTTCCAGCTGTTAGTGTTGACTTCAATGAAGTTGTCTAACACTGGAAAACTTGTAAAGAAAGTTTCCCAGTGCTTTACAGATACTGGCCGTGTATCATTTTAGGAGGCAGACTCTTCTTTTCTGGCAAAGAAGCGGAGTGAATGATGCAGGAATCCTTCTTGTGGAAGTTTAACATTACCATTGAACGTTCAGTGGGACTTTAGCATCAAGACTTAATGAACCACTGAAGCCATCTCTGCGGGTTTGAGGAAGATTTTTCAATTGCTGGAAGTTTGAATCGTGGTCTTTTCCCCCCAAATCAAGTTAAGCCAGAAATGTAGCTAATGGTGGCCCTGTGGCCAGTGTTCTTTGTGCTTGCTGTGATGTCTTTGAGTCCAGCTTCTGTTTGTAGCATCCCAGATACTCAGGACCATAAGCCTTGGCAGGTTTACACCCCCTAACAATTGCATCCTTTATTTAAAAATCTTCATGAAAGCAGATACCAGGAAGCTGCTTCTACGTCTGTTGTATTCCCAGCAGCTGGCTGTAGGCTGTTCTTTTGGGCATAGTTAGAATAATAGCCTTTGGAGATGGTAAGGAATGTGATACTTCAGACCATCTGCAAAATGGTGGCCTGGCAGTAAAAATGAAATGAATAAAAGAAGGACTAGGTACTCACTGTATTAATCTTTTTTTCTCTGTCTATGATCTTTTTTCTTTTACCTGTAATAGAGCTCTAACCTTTAAATGTTCTCTGAGTTGAACAATTTTTCATGATCCAGCTGTCTCAGGATTGTTTTAGTTCCGTTTAATATTTCTTTTGATTCAGTGTTGGGTATTTTTTTTTCTAGCTATTTATGGGATTTAACTCTTGTGCCAGACAGGGGTTAATAAATCATGACTTGAATAATTATAAAGGGATTCCAGTTGAATAAATGAATATGACCTCACTAGAAAAAGAAACCTCTTCATGCCACTGGCTCTTGCCAATGAATGTCGCTTTTCCATACCTCTTCTCCCAATAAAATATAAACATACTAAATGAAACTATTTAAAAAAAAAGCCCACACCAAAAAGAGCTGAATTGAAGCATATTGTTGTTTTCTTGATGTATCGATATAACATGTTTTTCCCCAACGTTTTTATAGTGGAAAATACAGTTTATTTCTACGGATGCGACTTCATGCCATAGTCAAGCCAACCCAACATCCCTTTGCATCGGAAGGGGATGATGAGCCCATCCCACTTGCCTCCAGCCAGGCGCTGGGGCCGCGTCTTTTGCAGACTGGGCACTTAATTACAGGGACAGGGAGTGTGTCAGGTCCCTGGCTGGTCCAGGGGTGATGGTGGATGCTGTCTCCATCCTGAGGTTTGACGTGTGGTGGATGGCATTCCTTTGTGTTGGGGCAGACCTCATCCAATTTCTTAACCATCTGGTCAGGGCCATCGAGCCAGCAGTGTTGTGCCCTGCTCCTCTCCCCACCCCACACTACTCCCAGTTTCCTTGGAGAGTTTCCCACAGATTTATACTAGCACGAACTCGCTCCCTGCAGAGTCAGACGATGGGCTCAGCTGAACCAACTCACCCTGCAGCTGCGCAGGCGGATCCAAGAGAAGGAGGGAGACAGGCAGGAATCCGTGGCTTCCAGGGATGGGAAAAGGGGAACCTCCCCTTTTGGCAGCCCGAGACTGGCAGAGCTGTAACATGAAACTGCTCAAGGTTCACTGAAGAATCTGGAAGGGCCTGATTCAGTTTTACATCGTCTGATTTGTGCTTGTGTGTACTGTTCTTATCGCTCGTTGCGGTTTGTATTTATATTGCAACGTTATCTGTGGGGCAGAGAAAGAAAGAAATTCATTCAGAACCAAAGTTTAGAAGTGCAAGTAGGACTTCCATAGTTAAGCTGTCAAAATCAAAATATCTACAGCCAAACTAACTGCCATTATTCTGGAGATCCTGCTAGTATCCCCAAAACCCCTGTGCTCCCTCTTGTAGCAGGCAACCTCCTTGTGCTGTTGTACCTTCTTATTTGGCCTCCCTTTCCTAAGAAGGCATGAGGCATAACAGGAATTCACCACCTTGTTCACTCACCTTGTTCCACCTGTATATTCCCAGGCATCAGAAACTGGGTCTGGAGGTAGAGAGAAGAGGTAGATCTTACTGTTTTGATCTGGTGCTCGGCTCAGGCAGGTAAGAGCTGTTAAACAGGAGCAGGGCAGTTCTGTCTAACGTTAAGTTATTCCTGCTCCAGAGCATCACTCGCCTCTTTCCTTCACTGACTCTCCTTTGTTTCACATTGAACCATCTCTCAGATACTTCAGAATGACACCTTTGTTTCCACAAGCTTTCTCAGCATTGCTGATGTCCACGTAGGCCACCAGCTGAGAGGACTCCCCATCAAACGGTGTGAGCAATGGGAGGGACTTCACAGGTTCTCCTTCATTGAAATGTCCTTGTTCTCTTTGGGTAAACCTAACGGGGTCAGGACAGATCTGAGGAAAAGTGGCTCTTTCTGTAAGCTGTTAAAGGTTCCAAGCCATGGGAAAAGTGGCTGGCTTCAGCCTAGTCTAGCCCAGTAGCCACCTCTGATCTATAAAGCTTTCTGAACAGGTTATCCAGAAAAGACCCAGATTTTAGGGAGGGTGAAGAGCACAAACTCTTTAGAAGCTACAGTTTTAACTTCCTATTAAGGAAGCCTTTAATGCTTGGCTTTCCATACTTAAGCTTGCAGCTTTCAACCTCCTTGTCCTCAGGCAGCTGCTGGAACACCCCTTTTGGAGGTGAGGTAACCGTAGGTTAGTCATCCCCACGCACTGCCCAACTGGGAGGCAGCGCTGCCCCACCTGAAAGCGGCCACTGGAGCTGCGAGACTGATGAAAGGTGCTTTGTTTCCTTCCTTGTTCGTCACAGGTTTGAGGAAGGAGGGAGCTCCCTGTCAGTGATTGTACTTTGAGGTGTCTGGAATTGCAGGCACGGGTTTATAAATGAATGGTCACTATTATGTTAAAAATGTAAGGATGTTACTTTATAACCGAGAACAAAGAAGGTATCAAATTAAAACTAAACTTCTCCTCCTGTAAGCTCTGTTCAAACAGTTTTACTGGTGGGTTTGTGGAGTTTGGTGGGGGTCCCAGTTTAAGGACGACACTGGGATGTGTGCCTGAGTCCTGTACTTAAAAGGTAATAGCCACTTACTCCCCAGAGCTCTGTGGAAGAAATAACATTAGAAGTGATTTCTTCTCTGCAAGTTTTATCAAGCCACAATAATTAGCTATATTTCACCTCAAAGCATCCTTGCCGTTCCCTAAGCTTTGACACCATGGCAAGTTTTGGAGTTGGGAAACTGGGTGTTGCAGCTCTGTGTTCTTGAGAAATAAATGCTTCCATTTATCTGATGTCCGAAACTCTAAATTAATAAATACAAAATCAGTAACTTCAAAATTAGAAATATAAAATACGGTCCAGCTCGTGGTGGGTTTTTGTCTCCAGTCTACAGTAAGTAACAAATCCACAAGTAAAGCCACCGCTACAAATAGAACCTTTCCTCTTATGACCTCAAAATCGGATACTAGTGCTCTCTACATTTCATTTTCCACAACAGCATTACCGTGGTGTCTAGTCATTACTTACACAACTGTTCATATCACTGGTGTATGGGCTTCCAAGAGTGAGTTGGTCCAGGCACCATAGGAAGGCGTGGGCTGAGCTTTGGTCCTCCTTATCTCATCATGGAGCATTTCCTAGATTTCCTATATTCTCCTGCCTCTGCCTGAGGCCTGAGCTGCCCTACCTGCAGAAGTGTTTCTGCCCTTGCCAGGAGGTTATACACCCCTATCACAGGCATCCTTTTCACTTGGGAGGCCTTTTCTGCCAGTGCTGAATGGCTTCAAGTAGATTTTGCCATAGCAGAAGAAGAAAGAAAATGAGGATGTAATTCAGCGAGAGAGGGAATTGCAGCAGTCTCTCGAAGCAAGCATTTATACTTGGTTATATATATATATATACCCTTTATACTTGGTTCCATATGGGTGCTCCTGGACCCTGGAAATAAATAAATAAATACATTTAAGTGTCTATTTGTAGCTCAATGGGATTTAAAGACAGTAGTTGTGTTTGGTTATACATATTTGGCTGTGAGCTTTCTCAGTACCGTGAGGTTAGAGCTTCTCTCCTGCATGTGCTTCTAACCCAGCGGAGCTGAGTTAATCTGTGCTGTGTTTCACTTCAGCTGTTTATATCAGCTAATCATACTTTGTCATTAGTTCTCTCCATACATCACCCTATATGCTTTCTTTTTCCCATATTCTTCACGGGAACCGTGGGTTTACCCATCACGAAGCGCACCGTTGCTCTCATACGTATAATTATGTATATAAAGAGAAATAATACGAGCATGCAGAGCATTACAGTCAATATGCCTCACTGAAATTAACCACTTTTCACTGGCAACTTAGGAAAGCCCAAGGAAAGAGGAATAGGTGAAGCTAGGACCTTCTGTAAGTTTGTCTGTGTGTAGGCTGCTGGTTCACAACCAGGTTTATTTTGCTTTCTTCTGC
Organism: Jacana jacana; assembly: GCA_013400555.1. Taxonomy (NCBI): domain Eukaryota; kingdom Metazoa; phylum Chordata; class Aves; order Charadriiformes; family Jacanidae; genus Jacana; species Jacana jacana. Next base: position 223,719 of record VZTM01027480.1, read on the forward strand.
AGCTCTGGGCACAAATACAGCAGGTAAACAATTAAAGAGTATTGATAGCAATGTGACAACCATTTTGTCTCTCTCTTTTTTAATTTAGCATGTGTGGGATGGTATTTTGTTTGGCAAGGTACTTAAAGAACAAGTGGTAATTTGAGGGTGAGAAAGGGTGATTCAGGTAGGAGTTACAAACCACAGAGAACTGAGAATGTGCAATTGCATAAAGCCGGGGTTGGTAGGGATTCCTGGAGCTCATCAGGCCCAACCTTCTGCTGAAAGCAGGGCTTCAGGTGACCCAGGGCTGTGTCAAGCCAAGATGGAAATAATTTCCACCAAGGCAGATCCTGCCTCTTGTCTGGGTAACTTATTCCAATTTTTAATCGCTCTTATAGAGAAGTTGCTTTTTTTAATACCCATCCAGAACATCCCCTGAAGCAGCTGCCTCTTATCCTGTCACCACGAACCCTTGTGAAGAGAGCACCTCCACCTTCTCAATAACTACCTTTTTGGCATGGGGAGACTGTGATGAGCTCCCTCAGAGCCGTCTCTTCCCTAAGCTGCATGAATCCCTCCTTCCAGCCTTTCTTCAGGTGGCAAGTTTTTCTCCAGTATTTAAATCATAGAATCATAGAATCATTGAGGTTGGAAGAGACCCCTGGGATCATCAAGTCCAACCATCAGCCCTACTCTACAAGTTCTCCCCTACACCAGATCCCTCAACACCACATCCAATCTACTCTGAAACACAGTCAGGGATGGGGACTCCTCCCCCTCCCTGGGCAGCCCATTCCACTGACTGACCACTCTTTCTGTGAAGAATTTTTTCCTAATATCCAGCCTAACCCTACCCTGCTGCAGCTTGCAGCCATTCCCTCTTGTCCTGTCGCTCATTGCCCGTGAGAAGAGACCAGCACCAACCTCTCTACAGTGCCCTTTCAAGCAGTTGTAGAGAGTGATGAGGTCTCCCCTCAGCCTCCTCTTCCTCAGGAGGAATCATCCTGGTGGTTCTCCACCAGACTCTCCCCAGTTGTTCCATGTCCCTCGGGAGCTGGAGGGACCAAATGCTTGATGTTTTTCTGCAGTCATCCTCTTGGAAACATTCTAGGAGGGCAACTTATATGGCTGTGTAAACCCATCAGTGCTATGCTGTGCACGTTACCGTATACGTTGTTTAAACCCCTGACTGACTGCTCTGTGCATGTCCTCAAGAGGCTTTGAGAATGTATTTCTTTTATCTACATGTTGGTGCACTCCTTAGCAGAGGTAAAGCATTTTAATGACATACATCCACGCTTTTCCTTTTGTTCTTTATGTACTGTGGGTACAAGGGGTGGGAGGGGAAAAGGTTTCTTTTTATAAACAAAGAAAAAGGGAAAAACTATTTGTTTGCTCTCTTAGGTTTCCCCCGATGCGAAACTGCTCTTGTACCAAGTAGGGCTGGACATTGAACCGTGGGTTTAAATAACCAGCTACACACTTCAACATAGTTTGAAGCCCAAACACAACTTCAGTAGGGCTGTGTGCTGGCGTTGAACTGCAGTCCCAGAAGTAATAGAGAAGATTTTATATCTTTTTTTCCGAGGAAATCCGACAAACACGATTGTGCTTTCGTCCTAAAACAATGACTGACGGCATTTGTATTACTTATATATCCTAAACTCCAGTGTTCCCTGACTCACATTAACCTCTTTCACAAGGATCACAAATCTTCAGAGGATCTCCTGTATCTCTGTAATTTACTCTCTGTCAAACATATAAAACAAATCTCAGTAATACTTTCCGTCTTCTGGGGAGGAAAGGAACTTGGAAAGGAAATCCCTGTGGTGGCTGGCCCTGCAGTTGGACTGCCCAGATCAGACAGATGGGAAAAGCCCTGTCTCAACACCCATAACCACAGTTAGACTGGTTTGGGGTAAATACATTAGCCCAGAGAGCCTGGTATGGTTTTGGTGTGGGGTTGGGGTTTGGTGGTGGTGAAATTATTCTGTTTATAAACACCAGTTTATTGAAAGAGACTTCTAAAAAGTACATGAAATAAGGTCAGGGTAAGATTAAGCGTGTCAAAAATTGTTATTTTTATCTGTACAGCTACTGGTGTTTAGGTTTAGCTCCCTTTGAAAAAAGAAATAAGCAGAAATCCCAGGCAGCAAAATATTTGGGGAAGTTTGACCTCTTGTTAAGTACTACTTTAATTGCTGCTCTTCGTTCTTTGTGGTTACTGTGCCAGGCTCCACTGTGAATGGTAGTTTATCCTACATCTCCCCTAAATCTTTGCTGTATTTCTGGTTTGTAAAACAGATATTTGCTTCTGAGTAGTTCATTTTTAACTTCCCGTGTACTTTTGTGATGTTAGGAATATTTCTGTATGACTAATGGTGCAGGGAGACCTTTTATCTGTGTCCTTCCTCTGGCTTATAAGCTTATTTTTTGTCCTTTCTGCTGTACAAGAACGTGTCTTACACTGTACATTTGCCTTACAATGTAATTATTTTAAACATATGTTCATCCATAGTTTAGAATCTGACTCTGTTGGCATCACCAAGCAGAATTTGACAGCTGGGGAAGGCTTATTTAAGAGCATATTTTGCTAGGAACTACTTCCTGCAAAGAAAAACAGGGAAAAAAAATGTGAGCTCCCATTTAAAGCAAAAACATTGAAAGAGAGTGATGCTGTAGCAGCAGATTTCCTAAACTTCATTTCCAAAACATAACTAAAATCTCAGAAAAGTCACTTGGGATTATAGCCACAGCTTCATTCCACACTGCTGCCTTTTTGTCTTTTTTGGGGTTGTTTTTATTTTCCTTTTCTCTGTATTAGGAGAAAAATCTGTGTACCCGTGTGTTTAGGTTAAAGCCTAGTTCTGGTAGCACCAGTAAGATGTAGGGTCTTTCACCACGAGAAGGAGACAGGTTAAATGCCTCCGTCGGGGAGCGTGACCTGGGTGAGATCCAGCCTTTAATCTCAGTCCTTGCTCATACCACTTATTCCAGTATCACCAGACCAGTTCTAGCAGCATCCAGGCTTATCAGAAGACCAGGCAGAACGAAGTCCAGAGCCGTTCTCTGCCCCTGGAAGTTGCAGGAGCTCAGATTTGAGAGCTCTGGGCACGACTGCATGGCTGCTGCTGTTAATTGTAGCTGGGCAGCAGGCAAATGTCTTGTTTAGTCCCTGATGCCACCAATCTGGCTGAAGCTCTAGAGGGCTGTGCCACCAGCGTGACCCGGACAGGCTGGAGAGCTGGGCAGAGAAGAACCGAGTGAGGTTCAACAAGGGGAAATGTAGGATCCTACACCTGGGGAGGAAGAACCCCAGGCACCAATATAGGTTAGGGGTGGATCTCCTGGAAAGCTCATCTGAGGAGAAGGATCTGGGGGTCCTGGTAGAGAGTAAACCATCCATGAGCCAGCAGTGTGCTCTTCTTGTCAAGAGGGACAATGGAATCCTGGGCTGTATAGGAAAGAGTGTGGCCAGTAGGTCAAGGGAGGTCATTCTCCCTCTCTACTCTGCCCTGGTGAGGCCACAACTGGAATACTGCATCCAGTTCTGGGCTCCCCAGTTCAATCAAGAGACAGGGAAGTACTGGAGAGATTCCAGTGTAGGGCAACAAAGATGATGGAGGGATCAGGGCATCTCCCTGATGAGAAAAGGCTGAGAGAGCTGGGACTCTTTAGCCTGGAGAAGAGAAGACTGAGGGCAGACCTTATTAGTGCTTATAAGTATCTGAAGGGTGGGTTGAAGGAGGATGGAGGTGGACTCTTCTCAGTGGTTCCCAGTGACAGGACGAGGGGCAATGGGCACAAGCTGGGACATGGGAAGTTCCATTGGAATATGAGGAAAAATTTCTTTCCTTTGAGGGTGGCAGAGCCCTGGCAGAGGCTGCCCAGGGAGGGTGTGGAGTCCCCTTCTCTGGAGACCTTCAGGCCCCACCTGGATGCAGCCCTGAGTGATGTGCTCTGGGCAATCCTGCTTTAGTAGAGGAGTTGGACTGGGTGATCTCTAGAGGTCCCTTCAACTCTGACAATTCCCTGATTCCATGAATCTAGCATCTTTCACAAGCAGGGATTTTATTGTATGACAATGGACTCTTGTCTGCCGTGTCTTCCGGGGTGGATATGCAGAAAAACGATGCATGTAAAAAGAAAAGAAAAAATAACTAAATACTGGTTTTAGAAGAGAATTAGGGTAAAGACTCCTAAAAAGTTGTTAACTGGGAGGACAGACTCTTGAAAGCCATTCCGCCGATGCGCCTTGCCAAGCTGGTGAGTTGCCAAGTTTGGGCTGAAATACCGGGACATGGAGATAATATGGTTCCCGAAAACTTGCCAAGGGAACTGCAGTCAGCAACGCAGGAAAGTATCCAAGATCCAGGCCTGGAACATGCTGCATTCATTACCAGCAGCTGGGCATGTGAGAAGCCTTTCTTTATACCTCACAACCCAAACCGCTGTGGCCCGTCACTGTCATTTTTATAGCAATTTGCTGACTTTTTAAGAAACAGGAAAACGTTTAGCTAAAACAGAAGTTGAAATGACTGACAGCAGATAATTTAAGGGAATTTTAGTGGCTACTGGAGCGCGTACCGTGGAGCTGTGCTGAAGCACACGTGGATGGAACGTTTGCTTTGTGTACTAAAGCACACAAAGAAAAGAAGCAGTTTTTTAAAAGAGCATTGGCAATAGTTTACTGTAAATCCCAGCTGCATACCTTCAAAGATTCCTTAAAAACCCAGGAAGGGGAAAGCGATACAGCAGTATTACTATTATTTTGAGCATTAGGATTTGAAGTTATTGACATCTCCTTTTAGGATAAATTCAGATATGCCTCCATTAGGGGGAGTTACACATTCACCACTAAGTGCTTCAGATTTTCAGACGTTGCCTGATGTGATAGATTTTTCCCTTGGATGTTGTTGTTAACTTTTAACACACTCTGCTACTACCAGTACCGCCTCGTTTCCCTGCAGTGGGGCGCGTTTTTAGCACGTTTAATCAGCATGGAAAATTTTGCAGCGAAGAAGAAGGTCCAACGGTATCGATTTCTGAATGCTTTGGGGACAAAATTCCCGTTATAACAGTACAAAATACCTTGCCTACTTGGAGGATTTTTCCAGGATAAAATATAGATGGTAAGAGTTAGAAAACCTGCAGCAAAATTCTCTCTCTCGAGCAGTTTTCCCTTTGCCCATCTCTCTCTTTCTTTTTTTTTTCTTTCTTTCTTTCTTTCCTTTCCCATCTGTGAAACTGCTTCTGCCTGAGGGTACTTGAGGAAATCTATCAGTGTCTGGTTTGTTTACTTTGGTGCAGGAGGGTTTTAAACAGCGGCGTGACCCTTGCTGGCTGGATGTTAGCAGGAGCAGTATCAAAAAGGCAGTGAATACCGATGGACTTCAGCTGAGAAATTCTTGTGCCTTCCTGGGCTTTGGAGTCTAATAGTTTTGGCTGAGGTATTGCAGTGGGGTAGTTACACACCTAAGCACTCTCCATCGAGCTAACGTGGACAGGGAAAGATCCCTTTCCTTTATATAAAGGGCTGAGAACCACGACCGGTAGAATTCTCTCCGTGGGATAATTCGGTTGCACGTTTGCCCTGCAATCACAGAGCCCTTGGAGCACTGTTCTCACTGTCTGTGGTCCAGCTGCAGGAAGCACTGGCTCCTGGGAAGCTTCAGAAGAGGCCACAGGAGTAGAAAAAAAACACCCTGGATTTCAAACCTTTACAATCTAAGATTCTGGTAGAGCCCATTCGAGGGCTTGTCTCCAAATGAGTGCCATCAGTACTCTGCTTTTCAGGACAGGGAAGTCTTCTACTGGAGACTTTGATGCTCAGAGGACTGGAGCCCCTCTGCTGTGAGGGCAGGCTGAGGGAGTTGGGGGGTTCAGCCTGGAGAACAGAAGGCTCCAGGGAGACCTTAGAGCCCCTTCCAGTCCCTAAAGGGGCTCCAGGAAAGATGGGGAGGGACTCTTGATCAGGGAGAGGAGCCATAGGATGAACAAGAATGCCTTTAGACTGAAAGAGGGGAGATTTAGATTGTATCTAAGGAAGAACTTCTTTGCTGTGAGGGTGGTGAGAGCCTGGCCCAGGTTGCCCAGAAAAGTTGTAGCTGCCCCATCCCTGGAGGGGTTCATGGCCAGCCTGGATGGGGCTTGGAGCAACCTGGTCTGGTGGGAGGTGTCCCTGCCCAGGGCAGGGGGCTGGAACTGGGTGATCTTTAGGGTCCTTTCTAACTCGATTAATTCTGATTCTGTCTCTCCCCCCAGCAAAGGTAGGATGGAGAAGATGAGGAAGGACAATTCAAGGTGGGAAGGAGAGAAAGAGAGAGGGAGGAATGAACTGATGGCAGCAGTTCTTGCAGTTCAGCAGTCTGTGCCTTGGCTTAGACAGAGGAGTTGTGTATATGTAAATCAACATAGAATCATAGAAACACAAG
>VZTM01027480.1:240671-302992 GCA_013400555.1 Jacana jacana
GGGGGAAGCCCCAAAACAACCCAGAAAGGTTGGTCAGCAATTAAATGTGCTTGTATTTACGCTGCCTGTGAGCCGGTGCATGAACCCACCGTGGCAGCTTTCGTGCCCGCTGCCTGTTAGTTTTCCTGTTAATTCCTGTGAAAATGAGGTACCCGTCTGTCTGCAGGCTGGTTTGTTGTTCTGAACCACTTTAGCTGATGTTCACCACCCTTAGCCCCTTTGGTTGGTTGGGTTTGCTTCTTTTATTTTGGTAACAGTTTATTAAACAACAAAAAAATATACAAATCAGAAGGTTGAAGATTTGGGGGGGGGGGACGACACACACCGATCTGCTCCAGTCAATAAACCTGACGCTTTGGGGCGATATCTCCCCTTTGTTAACTTTCTGCCTGGTCTCTGGCTGTTGTGCTGGAAAGCTTTCCCAAACCTTGCCTTCCGATAATCCCAGCCGTGGGGAGAGAAACTTGGGATGTGAACTCCCAGAGCCTCAGACAAAGACCGAGCTGCTCTGGAGCTGTTTGTTACCGGCTTTGAAGGTAGAGAACAATGGAGGGAGAGGAAGGGAAGCACCTTCTCTCTCTCCCAGCTCTCTAATCTGCAGAATAAATGCACTAAAAATGGGTGGAAAAGTTACTGAAGGTGGCAGGAGTCCCCTATCCGTTAGGAAGTGTATTAATTGCTTAACAGACACAAGGCTCTGATTGCTTGGTGTTAAATGCAGGGTATCATTAAGATAAGAATTTCTACAGTCGTGTACTGGTACTAAGTAGGCCAGGTTTGTTTCCCTGAGCTGGTTGGTGGTGTGTGCTGGCTGATGCCGTGGGCTTCTCCCTCTTTTCTTCCAAAAGAGAAATCTTCTAATGCATCCTCAGGAAGTTCAGGTGAAGGTATCTGAGTAAAAACTGGGAAGTAGGACGTGTTGAAACCAGAGCAGAAGGTGCAACCTGGTGCCTGCCACTTTTCTCATCGGTCAGATTTGGGCTCAGAACTGTGTCAAGCAGCTCCCTAACCACAAATGAGACCTTACAGCGTCTTTTGGTTAATTTCTGTACCTGGAGAATGGCCTTGTCTGTATCACAGTGTGTTTTGGTTTGCCTCTTAAGGAGTTCTAAACAGGCAGTGTCATCATGTAGCAAGAAACCTACCCCAGCAGAACCTGTACAAAGACATTTTGGTTTTGGCTTACTTGTCATTTTTACTTTCTAACCTTTTTTTTTGCAGTAGAATTTTTTCAGAGAAGAGGGGAAGTGATACATTCCATGCAGCATGGGATACATTCTAAGCTGTTGGCTTGGGGGTTGGTTTGGGTTTATTGGTTTGGGTTTTTTTTGCCTTATGAAGAGAAGCAGCTGAGGTGGTAGCTGTCTAAAACAAGTTATAACTGATGGTATAAAAAAAACACGTGAGCTGTCACGTCAGGCATGTGCTCGTTTCAAAGGGCCATAGTGAGGATGCTGCTGAGCACCCATCACTGCATCATGTAAGCTGACCACCCAACCTAAAGAATTTGTCCTGAAGAGCTGTATTCTTGTATTTCTGGTGTGCAGCTGGGAAGATCTAACGTGATTAAGTGACTTGATAAGCAGTTACGAGATCAGACTTTACAGCTTTTCCTTCTGTGCCTGGGTTTGCATCCCAGTTCACTTGTTGAACTGAACAAGGAAAGATAAAAGGTCACAACAGATAGGTTTTGGACAATGGAGGTGTTTGAGCCGTGATACTGGAAAATAACACTCCACTGTATTGTTTTCCAAATGAGAAAAGACTTTAGCTTTCCCATCTTTTCTGCATGTCTGCAGAGGTCTTACTGCCGGTTTCATTTCATTGCAAATACAGTTACAGGCTGCCCTCTGTGTGGGTCTGAGAGACTTTCCCCAGAGGCAGGTAGGGTCCAATGCATTTCAGAATAGCAAGAGGGCTCCTGTAGGTTCAGGGAGGTGTAGAGAGGCGATGCTGTGGGCTGGTGACCTCACTCATGGTTGGAAGACGTATATATTTCTTAGGTTTTGAACACTTGAAGATTTTTATCCAGAAGAAGAAGTCAGGAGGAAATAAGGGAACTGTACTAATAAAATGCTTCTGTAGTTTCCCCACTTCAGCTAAGTTAAGCTTTTTAAATGTTAGAGAGAGGGGTTGAAAACAGCACGTGGGCTCCTTTAGAAAGCTTTACCCATGGTAAGCTCTGCAGAGAGTGCACTGAAATATTCTGAATGAGTGGAAAATAACCATTCATCACCTTTGCCTAAGAACTGGAGGAGTTTTCTGCGGGAAAACTGCAGAACTTACTGGGGGTAACGACGAGGCGCCTAGTCTTCTTTTGGGACTGGCCAACTTTAAATGGAAATAAATAACTGCTTTGTGTAAACTTCTACCAAGTAGATGGTTTATGAAGGAGGTCTGTTAAATGTAAGAGCGGTGGAGTTCTCATTTCTGGAGACCATCTATCATTCTGGTGGGATCTACATGGGAAACAGAATGCAGGGGTACCCCCTTGAGACCGCGCTCAGAGCAAGAGGGTGTTTAGGACTTGTTACGTACAGCAGAAAGGGGTTTGCTTTCAGATTTCCAACTTTAGGTGTTTGATGTGGTGATCAGTGATGGCAGAAGCCCAGATTTCTGCATTGGGTGGGTAGAAGGCATCTTTAGGGGAGGTTTAAGTTTTGGAGTATCCAGCCTTGAGGAGTTGGGTCTGGGTTAAGAAGTGTTACGGCATGAGATTTAGCCCAATACCTGAACGCTTTGAAATTGGAACAAACTGCGTCTACAGCTCCAAGTGATGGTGGCCTGACAGGGTGGAGAGGGCAGGTATTGTCACTTGTGAAGATGTGGATTAGGGTAAAACTCGGATGAAGTGGTTGTGCCGGGTGCTCTGTGGCAGGGAAGAGGGATTTCTGCAGGAGCAGCGAGCTGCCATCCCGTACCACCTCAACAGCGAGCTGGTTTTAGCCTTCCCATAGGACTTGCTGCTCTGCCTCGTCCTGGCTCTTGCAGAGGATTCAGACCTACACAACAATATTTGTAAGATGCTTAAAAGAAAAACAGATTTAGAAGGAAAAAAAAAAGAAAAGATTAATCTAAATAAGATCTCTTGTATTGCAGCTACAGAAAGAACATCCAACTGCTTTGCCTGCTTTTTGATTCTTTTTATCCTGTTTCAGTTGTTATTAGTCCAAGTGCTATTGACGTGGGGGGATTGGGTTTTTTTTCTTGGTATGAAGAAGAATTAGTGTTCTGGAGAATGCTTCGGGATCCAAGAGCAGATATGGATAAAATTAAAGAAGAAAGTAACTGCTATTGTAGGATGGTATTATTTGGTCATTTTTCATCACTGTATAAATCATGAGAAAGCATTACCTTAAGCCTCCAGATTGTCATATCTGCCAAACTAGTTTTTAAACTACTTTAATTTGCATCTCTAGGGTAGCCACTGACCACACACAAAGGAAAGAAATGAAGGGAAATGCCTTTATTAGAGCAGCTCTTGGTTTAATTATAGGGACCTGCTTTTTCATAAAACATAATTGTGCCCGTGTATGAAATACAGCTCGTTCCAACTCTGCAGAAATTTCAGAGTTGTTAATTTTTGCAGAACATTTTTCCTCTTAGTCAGAAACTGCATTAAAGAAAAGACCGTTGTCTGGGGAGTTGTAAAAAGTAGTCTGGAAAGCCTTTTATGCTCTTTCTTTTAAATAAAACAGAATTGCCTTATGTAACAAAGTTAACTTTGTTAACCTTTTATAATTATTTAACCATTATTTCATTTTACCCCCTGCTTAAGCCTGGTACATAAATGCCACAGACACCTGGCTGCGCTCTTAAAAGTTTATTTGTCTTTCAATTCCTGTGATAGTAGGGGGCAGTATATCTCCTTAATTATCTTTGTTCGGGGAAACCTGGAAAGGCCAGGGTAGTTAAACAAAGCCATTTGGATTTGCAATAAGGTCGAAGTCAGATGCAAGGAAAGTGGTTAAATGCATTATCATCTTATTGAGCACATCATCAGTAAAGTGACCTTGATGGAGGTGGAAAAAGCCATTTGGCTCTTTTATGACAGCCACCTCTCTGCTGGCTTTATCCCTGCCAGAGAGCGCTTCAGATTGCTTTATCCCAGCCTCTTCTTACAGAGTGAGTGGCTGAACATGGAAAGGAACTTGTCTAATAACGGCAAATTTTAGGCATAGAATCATGGAAACGCAAGGCTGGAAAGGAGCTACAAGATCGTCTAGTCCAGCCCTCCTCCCCTCACCAACGCTACCCGCTGAGCTGCTAAAATCAGGTCTCGTGGCACCTCTAGTCCTTAAGAGTTTATCCTTTAGCTTGGGAGGGATAGAAGTATCTCAGCATTGAGTTTTGAGGTGACTTTAGTGTTGACTACTGTGTACCTGCCGCTAAGGATCTCTCAATGATGAGCGTTGCTTTCTGGCCATGCAGGCTTTTCTTCTACTGCTTTTTAAGCTGTTGTTAAGTTACTATGAGGACAGGCGAGCCAACTTCTCCCCTCAGCAGCAGGGACACTGTTTGTTTTAACAAGTGTGTATTTATGTTTTTGTAAAGCTACTCAAGCCCTGGGAGGCCTGTGGCTGAGCTGGAAACAGATAGTTTAGAAAATGTGTAACTAATGCTTAAATTCCTGCGTCGCTTACGCTTTGCGATGGGAGTCAATACCGATACCTTGAAAGATTACAGAAGTAAAATTTCAACTACTGCATGTGAACTTTTATTCAAAGTATTTAATCCAAGTCCTCTTAGTGGTCCGCTCCCTCCTTTTAACCTGCCTTTTCTCAGTCAAAAATGGTTTCCTTCTTCGGTGTAAAACTACACTGATTTGGAGCTAACGGTGTCATTTTAAATGCCTGGCTTTGAGAAGACCTCGGTGGGAGCTGTGCTTTGTACAGGGCTCCCTGTACCAGCCTTGGCAGAACTATTAGGGGAGTTTTAAAACAAATGTACAAAATAGAAGGGGAGATGATAAGAGGAAAAGTGGATCCAAATGTGAGCACCTTAAGATATAGGTTAATTGGCTGAAACTCACACAGCAGAGCGTTACAAATGGTTAGAGACTAGAGGGAATGATTTATATGAAAAGATGAAAAGAAAGGGGAAAAAAACAAACCCACCTTATAGCGTAGTCACAGGACAGATCTGCAGTGATGGAAGAACCATCTGCGAGATTGTAAAAGACCAGGTGGACCGAGGTGGTGCATCTGGATACAATGAGGTGGAATTAAGGACCACAAAAATCCCCGCTCTGTATCAGGACCCGTTCTGTGACGGTAGTGCCTTGGAGGCCAAGGAACATACCTCACCACCATCGATAATGTTTGGAAAGAGCAATTATTACTTGGTTGGTGGCAGAGCATGGCTTTTAAACCTTTTGCTTCTAACTGGTGGTCGAATGTTATGAAGGTAGATGTACTTCACTTCCACTTCGGTACCGATAATCACGTAGTCCTCAACATGTAGGTGATGTCCCAACAAGCAGAGAGCAGGGTTCTTCTTCCCATCACCGCCTCTGGAAAGCATCTCATAGCTGTGTCTCCTCGCAGCTTCTACAGCAGCACGAAAGCGCGTTACCCGCAGGCACGCAGTACTTTTTTGAGACCTTCTACTTCAGTCATTAGGATTTCGAAGCTGCCAGCTGCCAGCAGAGTTTTGCAGATGTCCTTAGGCCTGGGTTGTAGAGTCAGAGTGTGTACTCGGCACGAAGCATCATCTGGATGGAGGCAGAATCTCTTGTTTGCACTCACGCCAAGTTCCCCTTCTTCCTCACAGCCATGCCCTATCGATCTTCTCGCCTGTGGGATGGAAGTGCCCTTCGCTTCTGTAGCATGAAGCTTTCCAACGCTTTCATTCTGTTTAATTATTCTTGCTTCCTCCTCGGCGCTCTCGTGGTGCTTATCACTCACGTTCTGCCACGAAGCGGGAGGATTCTATCTGTGTGCCTGTTCCCATCTGCCCATCTGGAAGACAAACCTTTTGAAAGCAGACACATAGAGCCGGAGTTTGAAAATGTGATTCTGCCTCCTCCTTCCGTCGAACTCGCTCTCTCATCAGATAACTCCAGGAAGGTCGCCACACAGATACGCCTGTCCCTGCTCTTGTAATGATACCCAATCTTCAGATCTCTCCCGTCAGCCAAGAGACAAGCAGGGAGCTGATGGATCTGGTGCTGAAGAGGATCTCGCTGTTCCTTGACAAGTGTGCCGAAAGCACTGTCAATATTTGAGTCTTTTTCATAGCCTACAAGTACCTCAAAGCATTTTTCTTTTTCTCCCCCCTGACTTTCTTTTCTTCCTGACTCCTCCATCGGCCATTTTGGTTGGTGGAGCCAGGCACGGATTTTGTGGCCAGGAGAGCTGGTTCTTGAAACCGCTTTCCTTCCTCCAAAATATACCAGCCAGGCGTCTGTAAATAAATAGGCATCTTCAGAGCATTTCAAGCAGTCTTGTTCTGCCAGCTCCGCTATTCCTCATTTGTGTGAGATCCCAGTGTTTACCACCCTCTTTTTCCCCTGAGGTCAGGGAACCTCAAGCAGACTTTTCAGACAGACGATTCCCCTCTGGGTGCAAACCCTTCTCCCCAGGTGATTTTGCTTCTATCGGTGGAGTTTGGATAGTATTTCCAGCCATTCCTCAGCACCTCTGCCAGCTTCTCACACAGGAGAACTGTGTATTATTTATCAATTCTCTTTTCTCATTCCTGCCCTCCAGCTTTTACATTACCCCCTCGTCCTGGTCCTTTCTACCTAATCCTAATTTACTGCTGATCAGAGCCGTGGCGGCAGAACCAGTTATGTGAAGTGGGGAGAGAAAAAAAGAAGAAGAAAAAAGAAGAAAAATAAAAACCTGCATCAGACAAAGTTATGTTTTTGCCTTTGAGGTAATTGGTTTTGCTTGCAGTGATCTCTGTGAAACCGGGCAGAGCTGAGCATCCTTCATCTCGCCTGTATATTGTCTGCCTTTGTTTCCTGTAGCGCGACTGTACCCCCTCAAATAACAGGTAACAAATCAGGCCTTCTCACTGTTTGGTTTCTCTCTGCAGCACAGAGCAGAGCTGCTGCTAGATTCTGCTCTTTGATTCTTTATTTTTCCCCTGGTTTTCGTGCAATTTTATATGTGGGTGGGGTTTCCCTGTGCGTTCCCGTGCCAAACGGGGTCAGTATCAGCCTCGGATGTGATACACCACGTGGGGGTCTTTACTGAAAACTCTGAAAATACACCATGGGTCCTGTTGAGCAGGCTGTGAATTACCATAGGTTCATGGAAGTAGATTTATTTGGTATGGCGTGTATAAAAATTAGAGCTGTTATTAAAGGTTATAGGTTTGTTATTGGAGGTCAAGGCAGATGATTCTGCCCCTCTGCTCTCCTCTGGTGAGACCCTCCTGCAGTGCTGCCCTGAGCTCTGGATCGCCCAGCATCAGAAGGACATGGACCTGTTGGAGCAGGTCCAGAGTAGGCCATGAAGATACTCCAAGGTCTGGAGCCCCTCTCCCGTGAGAACAGGCTAAGAGAGTTGGGGTTGTTCAACCTGGAGAAGACTCCGGGGAGACTTCAGAGCCCCTTCTAGTCCCTAAAGGGGCTCCAGGAGAGATGGGGAGGGACCCTTGATCAGGGAGTGGAGTAATAGGACAAGGAGTAACAGTTTTACACTGAAAGAGGGGAGATTTAGATTGGCTATGAGGAAGAAATTCTTGATGGTGAGGGTGGTGAGACCCTGGCCCAGGCTGCCCAGAGAAGCTGTGGCTGCCCCATCCCTGGAGGGGTTCAAGGCCAGGCTGGATGGGGATTTGAGCAACCTGCTCTGGTGAGAGGTGTCCCTGCCCAGGGCAGGGGGTTGGAACTGGATGATCTTTAAGGTCCCTTCCAACCCAACCCATTCCATGATTCTGTGATTCTTCTCTGGCTCACTAGGATGAAAATAGAGCAGAAAGAGGAAACATCTGTTTACTTTTCACAGCCAAACAGGTAACAGGCGTTTCACTGTCACTGCAGTCAGTCTCTAAGATGTGTCACGCTTTGAGGTGACACAAGGTGTTTTCTGTGTGTGCTTGTGCAGTTCATGTGCCTTCCATCCAGACAGGCTGGCATTTTGCAGAGGAGCTCCCATAGTAAAAGTCTCCCTGACCGAGTGCGAGGAGAATCGGCTGCTTGGTCTGAAAACGTACCATTAGCAAAAATAACAATAGTAATGTACACTTTCCTCTGAAATAGGAGTTTTGTAGGTATCTATGATGTTGTTAGCAGCGCAGATTTCATGAAGTTGTTGTGCTTTCCCACGTGGTGAGCTTGCTTCTTTCCTTTCTGTGTAGTTTAGTTGATGTGCCCGTGTGGGGGAGCAGGAGAACCCCACTAAAGAGGAAGAAAAGCCTCACCCATAATAAAATGCATAGAAAATTTTGGAATTTCATATTGATGGTGTATATACAGTGTTTATGGAAGCGGTGCCTTACACATCTGTGGTAAAAGGAAACTGGTAACAAATCAGGGCGTATCCACGTTGGGTATGACTTAACTGCATGTATTTGTTTTTCTGCTATATAATCTGTGTGGCTTCCTGAGCCATGCCAAAGAGAAGCCATAAAGATACTACCCTAAATGGCCCTGCTGTTGGTTTCCAGCTTCAGGTACCCGGACTTAAAATCTCAGCTACTGTGTGTCTGTTAACAGAAAGCCTGGCAGGTGAATTGGGTGCAGCCTCGTAAGACAGGAGTCCTCGCGTCTACACCCAGCGTTCCAGCCAGCTTCAGGGACTCCCTTTAAACTACAGGAAGCGGTAGATGTTGTTAGAACATATTAGGTACGTGTTCAAACTTCAGGGGTAGGTTGGAGTTATTTGAGGAGTGTATAATTAGACCTGAGAAGGCACCCGGCTCGGGTCCAGCTTAGGTTGGAAACTGCTAATCCTGACCGTTAGAGCGAGGCATGGATTATTAAAATAAAATATTGTTTTAAATTAAGGCATTATTAACATTTAATAAAATAGCTTAGACTCTCAAAGTTAACAAGCTAGAAGAAATCTCAAGCTTTTAATTTCTCCCCACCTTTTCAGTGGAGATCTGTGTGCGCCCTGACTCGCATCCCAAATTTCAGCCAGATGCCAACTGAACCCGCCAAGTTGGGAATGCTCGAGTGGAAATGGCAGCTCCAACACAGGAGTGCCAGGAGCTGCTCTAATAACTTAATATTTAAAAAGCAATAAAATCAGAAAGGATCACCTTTAGGTTTTCACGTTTCAGGAGGAGATTACGGCTGAGATACGATTGCTTCTGTAGGCAGAGTCCCTGCTATGCTACAGCCCCAGCTCCAGCAGGCCTTTGCATGCCTGCAAGAGAAAGTGAGCTTTCAAAGAGGGAGTCTGTTTGTAACTAGTAACCAGATTTCTGCTTTTTTTTTTAGTTTTAATCTCCCTTGCAGACCTCTGTGAAGTGCTGTGTGCTGGAGTTCCCTGGGACAGGCGTCCTGTTTGTGTTTCACGTGTCTAATGCTTCCTCTGGTCTTTCTCAGGTTGGGAACTCCTTAAATCAAAAAGGTAACAACAGGGTTGGTTGTTTATTTATTTTACTGGTTACAGTGATGCCAATTGCAGGTACCATTCAGAGGGTCAGCATCTCAGGATTGTCACCCTTTTCATTCTATGAAAGTCTTCAGAAAGGGGAAAGAATGCCTTTGAATGAGAGAGTTGTTACTGTTGTTCTGAGGCATCCTCTTCTGCCTTTCATGCTCTATAATTGATTGCAAGCACTCCAACACCTTGGTTTTCTTCTGTCACGAAACACTCTTGAAAGAAGACTTTGGGAAGCGGTTTTTCAGGAAGCAGGGTAATGGGAATATTTTCAACTCCTTTGTCCACATCAAGGAAAAGGCTGTTTCAAGTCATTCTTTTCATTGAAACATATGAATAGTAAAATACTACCAGCACTGTTAGGCAGCTGACTGCAGGCCATTTTTCATTGGCTGTCAGCAGGTTACAAGTGTGGCCACATTTCAGAGCACAAACAGGTATAATATTTATGACAATAAGTACCAGGGAAGTCGTAGTCTTTGCCACCACTTGGAGAATATCGACCAATTTAACCCCAAGAGACTTAGAAATCCAAATATAAAGGCGTATGCCTGGTTCCAGAGAGGAATATTATAGAATCACAGAATTTGGCTTTGGGGTTGGAAGGGACCTCTGGAGATCATCCAGTCCAACCCCCCTGCCAGAGCAGGTCCACCCAGAGCAGGTTGCACAGGAACATGTTGGGGGACATTTGAATGTCGAGACTCCACCACCTCTCTGGGCAGCCTCTGCCAGGGCTCTGCCACCCTCAAAGGAAAGAAGTTCATCCTCATGTTGAGATGGAACTTCTTATGTTCAAGTTTGTGTCTGTTACCTCTTGTCCTGTCAAGGACCAGTGGACCAGGCTCCACTTAAAAAAAATACTGGTCCCATCCTCCTGACACCCACCCTTTGAATTATGCACAAGGATTGATCAGATCCCTCCTCAGTCTTCTCCAGACGAAAAAGACCCAAGTCCCTCAGCCTTTCCTCATCAGAAAGATGCTCCAGGCCCCGTATCATCTTTGTGATCCTCTGCTGTATCCTCTCCAGCAGTTCCCTGTCCTCCTTGAACTGGAGAGCCCAGAACTGGCCACAGTTCTCCAGATGGGGCCTCACCATTCCTCCTATATTTCCTATTTAAACATAATCTCAGTGGTAGTTTTCTTACTTGTCTGTGGCTGGTGTTAAAACTTTTATCTTACATGTTGAGATGTTAAAACTCACACCTGTAGCCAATAAAATAAATAATCTTTGATAATGTGAGTGGAAAATTGGTGCTAGAACTGGGTTTATTAGTAATAAACAGAATTTAAATGTGTGGTCTCCAAGGACCAGAAAAAATGCTTTCCCTTCATCATTTCTAAAAGGCGTTTTGTGTAGTGCCAAAATTCTTGCATGAATAGGTGTAAAAAATGGACTAGTCAGAAAGCCAGACTAGTCAGCTGAAATATTTTGAGTAGATGGTGTTTTTCTTCATGCTGTGGAGCTGTGAGAGGAACTGCAGAGACCGGATTCTGGTGGAAAGCGTGAAACTATCTTAAAATCGTTGACGAATCTGTAGGTTAGCAGCGGCGTAAATTTACATTTCTTAGTGTAAACAGCATTTTGATGACAAACTGAAAGTTTGCTGGTAGGTACCAAGAATATGTTAAATCTGTGGCACCGTTATTTTTAGCTGTAAGAGATGGGACCTGGCTGCTGCAGCCACGTTTGCAGGGTGAAACCACGGATCGCTTCTTGAGAGAGGCTGTAAGTTTGGAATTATTGTATAAAACATGTTAAGGATATAATGACAAAAAGCATGAGCTCTTTGCTCTCACTTCTGGTAGATGGTAGCTCTTACAGGAACAAGCATTTGGGGCCTGGTTTTCCTGAGATGTTTGTCAGCAGAGGTGCATCAGCAAGCCCTGCCGCCCGCTCACGGTGGTAGAAGTATCTGTTATTTTACAGAAAGAATTCTGGCTTCTGTGGTTTTAACTGAGTTCTGCTTCTGCTGCTGCTGACATAATTGCATCTACGGTATAAATGTGTTTATTCAGAGGTGTCAGTCCTTTTTTCCCCCTCGTTTCTATTAGAAAAACTAATCTACCATCACATGAGTGCTCATCTCTTGCTTGCAGTTTTTATAACAAATAATAATCTCAGAGTGGTAAGTTTTTGGTTTTTTCACATCACTGTTTTCCCTGGGAACTTTGTGAGGGTTGTTTTAAAGCAAGAAAAAAACCTGATTGGCTGAGCAAAGCAAATACTGACAGTGGCCACACACCCAAATATTGTTAAACCCCAGGAGTATTACCCTCCTTAAATGTAGTGAGGGTATATATAAAAGTATCTATATGATATCTATACATATATATGGTCCTATATATATATAATGTATATATAGGTATATATATAGGACATATATAGCTATAGGGCTTCTCCAGTGACTTAAAACAGGTGCTTGCAGAGAGAAGCTGAGATTTGTGTGTTCCTTTTTCTCCTCCATGCACTGTCACACTTACATCCAGCCCTGGAAGTTTTACCTCCACTCAAAGTCTTGTCCCTAAAGCTTTTCAGTGCAAAAAAACCCAAACCAATCCAAACCCTTTCTGAGCCAAATCCTGGTTTAACTCTGATTCTGGGAGTTCTGGCTGCCTGGGGTAGGGTGGAGGGTTTGTAGCACGTGGTTGGAGGAGGATGGAAATTGAAGTTTATGATGTTCTGCTGTGATGAGGGCAAAGTCTCTGGATTTACTAGTGTATCTCATGGTGATCCATGGACGCTGCGCCCTTTCTGGAGGTGGCTGGGAGAGGCATCTCTGATAAGCTCTTCTTTCAGATCTGCTTGGTGTAGGCATCGCTTCTCTCTGTTATGAAAACATTTTCTGGCAGGTTTTGTCTGTGTTTAATTTCTTTAAATCATGTTTTTCTTTAAAAACAACAGGACAAATCTGGAACAAGGTGCTGTTTCAGAGTTTGTGTAATTATTGGTAGCGCAGTGAGCTGGCCTGTATTTATTTCAGAAATATGTTTAAAATATGTTTAAAATGAGAAGAAAATAGCAATACATCCTCAAGTTAAAACCTCTTCGATGCATGCAGTTTACATTTAATATCCTAATGTGCTATGCATTCATTAATTTAATACAAAAACACCATCTGTATAAAAAAGATCAAATAAAATAACTGCTGTTTTTTTCCTGATCCTGAACAAAGTCGTTACCAGCCAAGAGCAAACGCCTCCCCGTGTTCTCCCCCACCTCTGGGCTAGGGAGTTCTTTTATACTCTCTCCTTCCCAGTCTGGGACTGGGAAGGGTGATTTTTCACTAAAGGATGGCTGGTTGTGAATGGGTTTTTTTTTTTCTTCCTTATTTTTTCCTAGAGGGCTTATTCAGCTGCTTGGGTGGTTGATGGTTTTCTTCCTTGCCCCAGACTTGGGCTCCTTTTTGCTGCTTCTTTACCATTTCCCTGGAGCCAGCAGTGCTCTGGGCTTGGGCTCATCAGGGAGGGGACTGGGCCACTTCTGGTTCCCACTAGCGGCTTGTCAACTAGATGTATATCTGAAGCAATAAATGCTGATTTAATGGGAAGAGCAGGAGAAAGGCTTGGGGGCACCTCTGGAGTTCCAGGGAGATGTGAGGAGTAAGATCTCCCTCCAGCCTTCCTCTCCATCCCTACTTCCTTCCCGGGTTCATACTCATCTTTTTCTTAGTTTGGTTTAATCTCAGTGAAAGTTTGAGATTATGGGGCAGGTTCCGTGTCTTTCCAGGAAACAAAAAAAACCCTCAAACTGCCTCAAATTGCAGATTTCCACATAGATCCTGCTTTGGGTGAAGTAAGTGGGCTACGGAAATGATGAGGGGCCTAGAACATCTTTCTGATGAGGAGAGGCTGAGGGGCTTGGGTCTTCTAGTCTGGAGAAGAGAAGGCTGAGGGGGGATCTGATCAACACCTATAAATACTTCAAGGGTGGGTGTCAGGAGGATGGGACCAGTCTATTTTCAGTGGTGCCCAGTGACAGGACAAGAGGTAACGGGCACAACCTCGAACAGAAGAAGTTCCATCTAAACATGAGGAGGAACTTCTTCGCTTTGAGGGTGGCAGAGCCCTGGCAGAGGCTGCCCAGAGAGGTGTTGGGGTCTCCATCTCTGAGACATTCAAAACCTGCCTGGACGTGTTCCTGTGGGACCTGCTCTGGGTGGACCTGCTCTGGCAGGGGGTTGGACTGGATGATCTCCAGAGGTCCCTTCCAACCCCATGTCACTGTGATTCTCTGAAGTGTCATCAGACAGAGGGGAAAAAAGCTGTGTTTGGGCTATCCTGCAAAAGTTGTACGTACTGGCCTCAGCAAGGGCAGGACTGGCTGCAGGGTTCACTTCAAAGAAGCTCCCCACTACTTAATCCATTGCAGCTGCTGCTGTGGTGTTTGCTCTCTCTCTCCCCTTTTACAGGCACTGCTCAGTGCTGGCCTTTCCTAATCCCAGGGGAGTATTGGTGTGGATGGTGTGGTTGGAAAAGACTGCTTTAGGGAATGGAAGGTAGCTTGTGTGCTATCTTCAGGAGCCAGGACCGCGGCACTTTGCACCGGAGCCTACATGTTTATGCTTTACGCTTTCAAGTTGATGTGGTGGGAAGGGTCAAATCCTCTTTGAATTTCATGTAATTATTAAGTAACTTATGCTCAGATTAAATTTGCATTTTTAAAGGAAAGCTATGAGCCTTGAAACGTTCCAATTAGTAATACCTTTCGGCTTCAAAACGCTTTGGCATTACCTGTGAAGCACCTCTAAAGCAATACTGTGGAGGTTGTGGCTAATTATGAGAAGTGCATATTAGCATTGTAATTGGCTAGTTTTGCCTTCCTCAAACGATAAAAAAACAACCCTAAACTTCTAGCACCAAGTCTATAATCTGTGAAGCAGATAAGATGAACCCTGAAAGGAAAGTATTTAGAGAGTGAATCATAAATGAGTGCTGTGTGTCAGGTCCCAGTTCTAGAGCCAATTTATATTACTGCCCTTTTTGCTTCCAAACCTGACCAGGAGCAGAGAAGGACTGGCATAAAATAAAACAATGGGGTTTGTTTGCAAGTAAAGGTGGGTGGTGTGCTAGAAAATGAAGATATCCAACTGAACTTTGCTTGCTTCCCACGTTACATGGGTCTGAACAAAACCCTCCTATTTCCAGTATCTTTGGGGATTCTGTTTTAAGGTGGCTTTCTTTGATTTGGACATTTACTCCTAACTGCTTCTCAAGCTTGTCACCCACAGTTTCAGAGCAGCTCGTGCTGCTGCTTCTGGCTGCTTTGCCCAACTGCAGGCTCCCCCAGGCTTTACCTTTATCAAAGGTTACCCTGTTACTCTGTGTCCTGCCCATCGAAAATATTAGGTAGGAATTAATGATTCCTGCTTATGTCAATGAAATTTTGGCAAGGGCCCCACCTGCACCATCAGTGCAAGAAATGCAAACTATAGGGTTTGGTACTAGAATAAACAAGTTCTTCACTACCCCAAATTTGCACAGTCTCGGTTCTTGCAAGTGAAAGAAGGTTTTGTGCAAGGGTTCAAATCCTTTCTATTTTATAGGAGCTCCCCATAATAGGCAAGATTTTCAAAGAAGTCTGTGCTCGGGGAGATGAGAGGATGAGAAAGGAAAGTTCTCCCCACCGCAACCCTAAATCTTGGGGTAGGGTCATGCTGTAAGGCATGAGCCAGCCTTAAGATGACATTGTTCACTGCTGCTAAAAAAACATAACCCAGAAGAAAACAGGTAGGGGGTGAAAAGGGTATAGTTTTCTATTGGGTTAGCGAGGCAAATCAGCTCCCTGTGCTGGTAGATGGGTAGTGAAGGGAGAGAGGGACAGGAATATCTGGCTGGAGCAGTGGGAATTTAAGCTGAGGTGTCCCCTTTTCTGTGTCAGAACACACAAACAGCTCTGCCTTAAGCTGTAACCTCAGCCTTTATTTGCAGCTCTGATGTCTAATACCCGGGATCCTTTAAAAACCCGCATCCCGGTTTGCATCTCTTTTAGCGTTCAGCCAAAGGCATCCCCGGTGACAGAGTGGCCTGAGTGACTGCGGGGTGATGTCTGATTTCTGTGCCCCGCCTCATTCTCCCGTTCTTTAAGGTATATTTTTTTCCCTTACACTTGGAATGTCTGTAGGGCTTCGGTCGTACTAGTTAAACTCTACATTGATGGCTGCGGTATCAGTGAGGGTGAAGGTTTCGGCGCTGACTTGGGTTGTATTTGCTATTTATTTACTTTCCAGGCTGCCCAGCGGGATAGGAGAGTGAACTTGTCCTGCTCTTATTTGAGCCCGGGTGTGCTTACTGTGCACAATCGTACCATTGCTCTGAAGGGAAAAAACATCACTGCAGCAGATTGGTAAACCTGAGCAGCTGTAGGGGATTTCTCTGCAGAAAAAATAGAAGGCACCTATCCCAGTCGCCCAGTGAGTCTTCACCCTGTGGCTTGCCCCCAGCAGCCTAGGAACACGGTCCTGCCTGAAAAATGGGCTGTCACAGAATCACAGACAGACATGGGGTTGGAAGGGACCTCTAGAGATCATCCAGTCCAATCCCCTGCCAAAGCAGGTTGCACAGGAACATGTCCGGGTGGGGTTTGAATGTCTCCAGAGACAGAGACTCCACCACCTCTCTGGGCAGCCTCTGTCAGGGCTCTGCCACCCTCAGAGGAAAGAAGTTCCTTCTCATGTTTAGATGGAACATCCTATGTTCAAGTTTGTGCCTTGTTACCTTTTGTCCTGTCAGTTTGCTCCACTGAGAAAAGACTGGTCCCATCCTCCTGACACCCACCCTTTAAGTACTTACAGGCCTTGAACAGATCCCCCCTCAGTCTTCTCTTCTCCAGACTAAAAAGACCCAAGTCCTTTCCTCATCAGAGAGATGCTCCAGGCTTTGCAGTCCTTTGCTGTACTGTCTCCAGCAGTTCCCTGTCCTTCCTGAACTGCTTCTCTCCCACAGGTCAGTCCTCTCCCCAAACCCCTGCCCCTCCGTCTTGTCCCCTTCCTCCTTTCAGACTGTTCTACTCCTTAAAACCACTGTTCAAAGAGCCGCACGAGGTGCATGCAGGCAAGCACTCTCAAATAACATGCCTCCTCTAATAGCTAGTCTTTAGAGAGGAGTGAGGTGACCTAAGCTGCTTGATTTTTCACAGAGCTGAGTGTTTGCCCAGTTCCTCTCCCTCTCTCTCTCTCTCTCTAGCGTACGCCCCCAAGGAGAAATGACAGTCCGCAGTCACTGTGGCAGAGCTGGAGGCCACGCAAGTGTCACGCAGGCTCCACAGCTGGTTACTCACGGGGTATAAGGAGGCTGCTTTTTCTTAGAACTGCACTGCTATTTGCTTATTGTTCCTTGAAAAGAGTAATTGTGTTGCTTGGTTTCAGGTACCGCTTGTGTTCCTCTATTATTTGCTACTCATAATTGTGCTTGTTTGTAGTAACAGGTAGTTTCCTATTTCTGTGAGAGACAAGGAGGAAGTATTTTGAAAGAATGAGAAATAAAAGGCCTAAATCTTTATTCTGGGAAGAAATATGCTTTGCTTTCAAAGTACAAGTCTCTTTACCGATGTCCCCTCGACCGTACAGTGGTGGTGATTTTAAAACCTCTTTGGCAATGAGGAAAAAAATGGGCAAAACTGGACAGTGGTTGTGGTTTGGGCATACCATTCCTTGGTATTAATTATGAGCATCAGGCCTTACCTCCTCTGAAAACAGATACTGTCTGAAAAATATGCCATTGATTTCAGAGAGTGCAGTTAGTGAGAAGAAGCTTAACTGAAAAATAAAATTACCAAACGGAAAATAGGCTCTGTTTTACCTCAAAGCAGGACAACAGTGAACCAACAAAGAATTCCTCCCTCAAATTTTATTGCGTTTTTTTGCTAATAAGCACTAGGCTTTACGTTGAGTCATGCCTGCTCTCCCCTAGCACTGGATTTTGTGCGAGGCTGGAAGGGAGATGGAGCAAAATTCAGGGAAAAGATGCCATCGAGTACCGTAGCCTGCCAGGGAGGCAGGGCTGGGCAGGAGGAACGCCTGTGCTGCCGACGCCTCCATTTCTGGCAGCACAGCTTCACCCTTTGCCAACCAAAGGGATATTTAAAAGAGAAGATGAGTCTCAGTGGAGAACATCAACTCAAACCTGCCATGGCTGTTTGAAAACTATTGAAACTATTTCGTTGTGCTCACAGCAAAGGAGAGAGAATGCGATACGGCAGCGAACAAACTAGGTTTTATTTCGAGAACATATTAATACTATTGAGCACAGCATTGGAATGTCTGGTGTGGATCCCTCTTCTGCAAAACACCAAGGTACAGCGTATCTTGGGGGCAATATTTGTGTTTTATCACCTTTGCTGAGATTCAGATCAAATGTAAAGTTAAGAATATGCTGAACTGTTTTTCAGAATTAGATGGGAGATGGCACCACATTTAGTGCACGGAGAGGTACCTATTTATTGATAAAGTGAAGATTATGGTAATCAGATAAAATTTTATATTTTCCACAATGCTCTTCATTTCCCAATTTTAATATAAAATGCTTTAAAAATCGAGCTGTTAATGTAACTTGATTCAGCTGGGGGGGAGGAAACATTTAGAGAGAAGAAAAAAGTGAAGAGATGTGTGTTCTGTTTGTTGTGGGGGGTTTTTTTTGGTGGTTTTGTTTGTTTGTTTGTTTTGTTGGGTTGGGGTTTTGTTGGTTTTGTTTTTTTTTAATTTCCTTTGAACATTTTATTTTTTGTTTACCTGGTTTGTACTTGACTGTTGGTTTGCAGTGAAGCGTCCACTGTTTCTCAGTAGATCGCAGACAGATATCCACTCCTACTCTTAGTTCAGTGCAGGACGTGCAAGGCAACTCCATGTGTAAAAGTTAATTCTTGGTAAAGCAGACGATATTTGTAAAGAGAGAAGATAATCCAGATAAATTGCAGGTTCAGAGTAGCTGCTGCCTCGTACTTAATCTTTGCTGGGAGCAGATTAGGAAACCAAGTTAAATCAAACAAGCGTGGTTTTGTTTCTGAGGCTTTGTTCCAGGCTCGCACGAAAATGCCAGTTGCCATTTCATGGGGGGCAGGTTGCTGGATCCGTGAATTCTTACCAGACCCTTTTGCTGGCAAAAAGGGGTGGGGGTTTTTGTCAGTCAGTATTTCAGAATTGCTCCAGAATCTCCTACTGGAATAATTTCTTATGTCTCTTTAAATTTCTAAGTGAGAATTTAATTGTAGGGTTTGGGGTTTTTTTTGTTTTTGTTTTAACCAAATTTAGGTAATCTGAGGATGAATCTTGGTAATTCTCCATGATAGTTGTCTTACTGTGGTGTGGGTGGTTTCACTGCTGGCCCTTGGCATTTCACGTTGCCCTCCATTTTGAGGGGGATGCACAATCTCCTTCAAATGGCACTCGTGGAAGGGATCACTGAACATTGTATCACCCCAGATTTATTGTTTTTAAAAAGTGGATTAGCATATTTCATAGGCTCAGGCTGGCATATTGTACAGAAGGTGGAAGTCCTCGTCCCAATAAAGGCCTTTCCCTGTCAGCAAAATCTCCTTCCATTTTCCTGCCCAAGGTGGGGTCCCACCAACTGTGTCCGTAGCCAACTCGAGTCTGAATGGCTTCAAAAGGCATTGAATGTTCCCTGTTGTCAGTACAACATTTTTGTGCGGACCATGCTAGTACAGTGCTAATACCACTGGGGGCCTGATTTTAATGTTTTATGTTGAGCCCTGTCACACCATCGCTGCTGCCACCATGGCCCAAAATGGTGGCAAGGAGGGCAGAGCTCAGGCCTCACAGGTGCGCAGCAGTGCAGGTGTGTGAAGTTTATTTTGATAAGTGGCTTTCATTATTTCACAGGTGTGATTTTGTGTGTTTTAACTGTGGTAACGGTTGTCTGGTTGAATTTGGTACTTTATGGAGTTACATCTTTAAAATGCTCTGTCGTGACCTGAATCCACAGGGGGAGGAACACGTGTCAGTGGGTGTCATCCCGCCGTGTAGGCCTCTTTGTCGCTGCTGTGCAGGAGTAAAATGATATATTAGCACCCAGGCAAAGTAAACAGAGTAATTAGGGGAACTCTAGTCTTGTTGCTTTTAACTGCCTTACTTGTGGCATGTTTAAGGGTCAGAAAGTTTTGTACTGCTTCATGGAGGGCTTATAGGTGGCAGGAGGCTATGAGCGAAAGTTGGGCTTATTTTTGGAAACCTACTTATAACGGCATCCTTTTACTTTTCTGTTATTGTTGCCTAAGGTTTGTCATGTTTCGTGTGTTGCTATTAATGTCGTCTTAAATGTCAAATTCAAACTGCTGATGGTGATCATCTCATATCACGTTGCTAAAAATACACATGCTGTTGAGAATGCCTGATGTAAATGTTACACCAGACCCTCTACATATGCATATTAGAAGTCTTCTTATGCTAAATAGCTGCTATCAAATATCCACTTAGCTATTTTCCTAAGTGGTACACGAAACAAATTGAGACTTTTTTCTTTTTGTATTATTTGAAATGATGTGTGATAGGTAAGATCTTGCTTCTGAGTAATTGTGACACTTCATGCGGCTAAGTAAGAAATTCTAAATGCAGCTTCACCGATCAACTGAGAGCTACTGTCATTTCCTTCTGAATGCTGCCCTGTGAGATCCCGCATGCATGTGACTACCACATAGCAACTAGCAGTCAAATGGAGAAAACCAAAAAACGCCTCAGGGCCATTCTTAGTAAAACTTTATCATATAGAACAAAAAAAAACCCCATGTTAGCCCTTGTAGTCTGGTAAATTCAATAGAGGTTTAAAATATTAATGACAAATCACTCCTGGTTTTCTTTTTTTGCAGCATCATTTTGGAAACAAAAACTCACTTTAAGGTGTAGGTTCTTGTAGTCCTTAAATTAGTTGGATGGTTAATTGTATGTGACTGACTACCCTGTGCGTCAGGGTTCAGGCTTAAGTCGTGGTGTTCAGTTTCCTCGTTCTTGGAATCAGGATGTGCGATGTTTTCCTGAGATACATATTGAACGTCATAGCATTCGTAGCATTTAAGCGATTTGAAGTGCCCAGTATTTGTAATTTGGATTGAAACATCAATTACGTGCTGGTGGAGCTGTGCTTTAAACTCCTGTCTTTGTAAGAAATCACCTGTAGCTTCACTGTGTAAATAAGATTGCAAACATAACTGAAAAACGAGCTGGTATCTTTTTGCTACTCAAAGTGCTTGCAAATGACTGTGGAGATTACATGCCAAGGGAATAAGATTTCGCCTTTACAATGGTTTTGTGATGCTTCCAGTGGCCTTTAATATCTGCCATTATGCTTGTTTCATGCTTCAAAAGCAAGGTCTTGAAATTTTAGAGTTATAAATATATTTATTATATTCACCCACATCTGTGAAAAAAACATGTGTCTGACTTCTGGCGGATGAATGCATAATTGTGGGATTTCAAAGTGCTTGTGTCTTGTTAGAACAGCAAACCTTTGGATATCAAGTATGCAATTTTGAAGAAATGAGGGATGCCATTTGTTTTTATTAAGCTGGGATTTGAATGTTTGGAGAAAGCATTGGGGGAGGCATTTCTTTTGAAATGGAAGTAATATTCCTCATTTGTGATGTTAAAAATATTATTTTTGGCATAGTTACATCCTTTATAAATAAACATAGGAATCTGTGCCTAAAAGAAATATGCTTATTTTCCGTGTCTGCTTGTAACTTGGGTTTTTTTTGTTATTACGTTCATTTTCATGAGGGCTTCTGTGCAGGAGCAAAACCAGCAGCGAAGGTACTGCTCTCTAAGGGTGCCATCACTGCTTTGTGACAGAAAGGCCAATGTATTGATTACAGAATATCGGCACATTGAAAATTCTTCATTCTATTACCAAGTCATGAAGAAATTCAGCGAGTGATGTTTTTCCAGCGAGGAGCTGCAGAATAAAGTTAATTTTAACTATTTCAGCTCACCACCAAAAGAGAAGGATAATAAAGCTTGGAATTCAGCCATTACCCCTCTCTTTGTTTAATCGATGATCACCTTTCTGCCTTTTGTGCAGCTTTTTGTCAATATTTACATATTCCAAATCCCAATCCTTGTATAAGTAGGCTTGAACATCTTGAGAAGCTTATGCTTTCTATGGAAGATTTAGGTTTTGGTTGGTCAACTTAAATTGACAGAATCCTACGTACCTGTAGGATATTTAGATGTAGTACACTATAAATGTAGATGACACGACAGAACCTGTCTTAGATCCTGACCTGTCTTATTAGACCTCTCTTAGATCCTGACTGATCCTCTTCACCATCAGAAATTTTACTTCTCTTCTATATATTTCAGCCTGCAACCTTAAGGCATTTTGTACTGTTTCAGTAATTATGCTTATGAAGTGGCATTTGGGGAACCCTCAGGGAATACTGGGAAACCGTTTTCATAAAGGTTGCTCTTCAGTATAGGATGTGGGAAGAAACAGTTCCGTTTTTTGTGGGTCGTGTTTGATTGCAAGGACATTCTATCCTGCATATAGAAGGTAAAGCCAGCTCTTCTCCATGAGGTAATAGTGGCCTTCTGGTATAAAACGAGTAAGTATTCTAACTCAGACTTGCAGTTTTAGTGCATTTTTGTTCATGGTGAGCATTACTCCTAAGTGCATTTGGGCTTAAGGATGGCTTTATGAATCCAGCATTATAATTGTTTAGTTGATCTTCATTTTGATGCCCTGTGCTTCAGAGTAAACCTGAGCGTGTTTGCTTTGTTATGGGGAATTCGTGTGAAAAGTCAATAGGCCAACGGAGAAACCAGCCAATACAGAGAGCTGCAATTAGCAGAAAAAGGGAGAAAATTATTTAAAGTGATATATAGCCAGTAATAACAGAAATAAGGGGGGAAGTTATGATGGATGTGAAAAAAAAAATTGCACAGGTTGGGGAATAAATTAAACAGAGCATTTCTCTGGAGAAAGGTATCTAAGCCCTAGAATAGAGTAAACTGAGCACAGCACTGAGAAATAGCACACAGAGAAGCAAGGAGAGGAGAAGGATAATTTAGTAAGACTTTTCTATCTCTGACTCACAGCTGTAGCCTGTAAGTGAGGTTCAGTCGAAGATGAAACCTGTGTGGCAGAATTAAGTGCAATATGTGCTTCACCAGCTTCTGAGCCGTGAATTGGGAGCAGCTGGGCACACGATGACCCTCTCTTGCATTGGGTAGATCAAATTAGGACATTCAGAAACTTACCTCCCTCCATTAAATATATGAAATATAAACATTTTAGTAACCAGTGGGGAGGAGTTAACCCAATGGTGAAGACAGTGCACACATGAAACTTAGGAGGAGCCTTGCACTAGAGCCTATCATGGATCACAGTTGAGTATAGGCATTATTTTCATAGAATCATAGAATCATAGAATCATTTAGGTTGGAAGAGACCCTTGGGATCATCAAGTCCAACCATCAGCCCTACTCTACAAGTTCTCCCCTACACCAGATCCCTCAACACCACATCCAATCTACTCTTAAACACAGTCAGGGATGGGGACTCCACCACCTCCCTGGGCAGCCCATTCCACTGACTGATATTAAGATCTCTTATTTTTAAGACAAGTGGTGACTGTATATCGTGGAGGAAGAATAAAATCAAAGATGGTCATAGCTCATTATCACCCGAAACCACTGCAATTAGAACCGGTTAATATAGTCCAAGTGTATTTATGGAGATACTGTTAGTTATTTTGATAATCTACAATCTTGTATTTATGGAGCTACTTGTAGATTTTGATAATCTACAATCTTAAAAAAAAGCCTCAAACAAACGACTAAGCTTTAGGGTTTTTTTTGAGGATCATAAAATTATAGAACACCAGGTCAGGAAGGGACCTGGAGGGTCATCTGGTCCAACCTTTCTTGGCAAAAGCACGGTCTAGGCAAGATTACCCAGCACCCTGCCCAACTGAATCTTATAAGTGTCCAAATTTTTACCAAATTCTACTGTTAATTTTTATGGGGGATCAGCTGGGCAATTTTTGGAGGTCTGCTCAGCAGATGGTGAAGCACAATGCTCGGTTCTGCTGGTTCAGCCAGGAAGATCCATATTTCTGCTTGGTTTTGGAACGTGGCAGCACCCTGTAGATCCTTCTAGAAAGACCTGTAGGATGACGTCCCACAGGAACGTGCACGATTCCAGAAGTCAGAGACTTTGACTCATCCAAAGCAAAAATTGGTATGAAGTCTGGATTTGAAATGAAAGCTGTGCCTGGAATAGCCCTTTATTAACAGCACTTATTAGAGACAACCAAACAGAATAGCAGGCATCAGTATAAAGCAGTTCTTAAAGCTGCAAGTGACTTTAAATAGCCAGTTAACAAATAAACAAAAAAGAATATAATTGAATATAATTTCTTTTTTTTTTTTTTTAATTTTCTGCTGATTTCCTTGTTCTTTAACTTTCCTTCATGATCTAAATATTAAAAGTAAAGCACAGTGCCAATCCAGACCTTGTCAAACCTAGGTTTTGTGGTGTGAAATATAATCAAAGGCAGGTGCCATGTGGGACGCCACGAGGGCCCTCTCTGAACAGCTTGGATGGATCCACAGGCACAAGTGTCTGAAAATCCAGTCCTTTTGTCTTTCTGAGCTTTCCCACCCTTGCCAAGGTGACACCTGGGACAGCCCCACTGAGATATTTGTTGCTGCTCTTGATATTGTTAATATTAAATATTAAAATTGAGTATAAAAGATTAATATTTGAGTAGTCACACAAGTCTCCACACATTTTTGGAACCTCCAAGAATATAGAGGCACAGCCCAGTCCTGAAGAGCTTGCAATATAAAACAAAGGATGTAAGAAAAACAGGGAAGGATGACTCAACCACATACCTGTGTTATATGTTGTGATTTTAATTTATAAGTAAAACACCAAGTGTTCTGCTTTCTCTTCAGCCTAGCTGGTGCTTGGATGACTGGGTAGGAGAGACTGCAGATAGCTGTGGATTTGGGTTCTCTTGCCCTGCCTTCACACTTTTGCATGTTTCTGTAATTCATAAAAGCTTGTAGCTTCTCTCCTCCGTTTTTGAAAAAAAAAAAAAATATCATTTCAGATGCAATATTAAAATAGATCAAAGAGAATCAAATTTATAGGTCACATTCCTGGCTGCTCCTGTCATATATTTTACTGTCTAGAGAATATCCCAATGCTAGAAAAATGTGTTTTATAGCTAAATTTTACCGTCTTTAGTCAAAGTGACGACAGGACAAATTGAGTCCAGATTCGAGATCCAGATTTATTGTCATTGTCGGAAAACAGATGTTGATCCAGTGACTGTATTTAACAACTAGAAATAAAATGCCATTGTCTGGTGGTCAAGTGTTAATTTGGATGACTTAAGGGTGTGGAGAAGATGGCTCCAAGGGGAGCCTCAGCTGTGCCTCCTAAGGCAGCGGCGAAATGCATGAGCAGGAGGACGTGGGGATAGGATGGTTCTGCAAACTGGTTTGATTTGGTGAGATAGGGATTTGGAGAGCCCCCTCCAGGAGGATGCTCTGTCCATCAGGACAGAGGGACAGCAGTCAGCCTGGGGTTGCTTGCAGTTTACAATGGTTGGGAAGAAAATTGTTTAGGTAAGCTTACCTGAGACTGGCCAAGTTTCTGGCTTCTTTACAGTTGGTTGAGCAGAAGCAGCTCTGGGAAGAAAAATGCTTTGATCTGTAAGGATTATTACAGTCCCTAATGCACAATGCACTTTGATGACCAAGGATGTCCCTTGCAGAAGAACTGCATGCTTCATTCATATAAAATATACACACAAGAGAAATCTTTGCACCAACCCCAGTAAGAAGTATCTTAGACTGGTGGGATGTGGACCTTGAAAGGGCAACAGAAGCTTTGGCTTCCGTTAGTCTTCCTCCTGCTACAAAGATGGGGGAACTCTCTGCTTGGACAGCTGGCAGTTGCTGCTTAGAGGCAGGTGGATGATTCACTTCTGCCTCTTCGCCTTCTTAATTTGACCTGGTTACCTAGCCCAGGAATGCTGGTGTCTACTTCTCTGTGTGTGTGGTTTGGTCATTCTGTGTCTCCTTCCTTGGGATTCCTTGGTTACTGAGCGTTTTTCTTACTCCCTTCTGCTACAAAGTAAAATGAATCACCATGGTCCATTCATGGTCCATAAAATTAGCAAGAATACAGCTTATTTCTCTTTCTGTTTTTATGGTATGGTGCTCCAGCCTCTTTGCTTTTGGTCTGAGGGGGACCCAACCCATCCATGCCTCGGGTTCTTCTGTGTGCTGTGTTTAGTGCTCTTCTCATTTTCTCCCAATAACATTCACCTGTCCTATCGGTGCTGTAAAAGTTCTTCATTTCTTCAAGTGTTTTCTTTCTGTGAAGCCCAAATATGAAGAAGTGGTATTTTGCATAGTGTCACACTCTAGCTACTGGCTATATATTCTCCACATATATTAGTATTTCTAATATTGCCTGGTTTTGGACTATTTGTCCTATATATAGCAACTACATAGGGGCATCTCTTTTTACATGTAATATTTGTCAGCATTTCATATTCTGTGTTCACAAGTCTCTTCGTGAAAGGACTGGTCAGTGTTTAATTGCTTTGCTTATTGGGGCTTCTAGGCATTGCATGGTTCCCAGTCTGTTTGCTTACGACTGCACGAGATCATGGGTGGCTTTACAGTGCCTTACACTGACTTGCATAGGCTAGTGCAAAGCTGACAGGTTTTTGGTCTCTTTTTTACTGCCACAGTCCTTCAAATAAATCAACAGGAATAAGGTTTAAATCTGTGTGATGACAAATAGGACTGAGTTGTTTCCAAACTGATGTCTTCTCACAGCAAACAGGGGCGTGACCACTGTCCAGTGAAGCTGTGTGCTGGCCACACCAGCTCATCATGGTGTCACTCTCCTTCCACGCTGCTTTACTTCAGTTTCCTTGACTGATCTTCATCATTTTATCCCCATTTTTTAAGAATGTGCACAGTCCAACTCCGAGGTGCTCAGAGGGGCTGGAGCACCTCTCCTGTGAGGACAGGCTGAGAGAGTTGGGGTTGTTCAGAAAGAGCAGCCTGGAGAAGAGAAGGCTCTGGGGAGACCTTATGGCATCTTTCCATTATCTGAAGGGGGCCCCAAGAGAGCTGGAGAGGGACTTTTTACGTGTAATGAAAGGACAAGGGATAATGGCTTCAAACTCGAAGAGGAGAGATATAGGTGAGGTATCAGGAAGAAATGGTTTATTATGAAGGTGCTGAGACCCTGGCCCAGGTTGCCCAGAGAAGCTGTGGCTGCCTCATCTCTGGAGGCATCCCAAGCAAGGCTGGATGGGGCTTTGAGCAACCTGGTCTGGTGGGAGGTGTGCCTCCCATGGCAGGGACGGTTGGAACTGGGTGGTCTTTAAGGTCCCTTCCAACCCAAACCATTCGATTGGTTATAACTTCTCTGGCTCTTTTTATTCCTCCCATTACTTACAAAGTTATCCAATTCCCTGGGTTCCTTTGTGTGCTTCCAGCTTGTCCTTCTCATCCCTGCACAAGCCTTTCTGAACTCTGCAAAGTCTGGCAGAGCTCACAGGAAGCCCACCACTGAGGCGCAAGGCCTTGATTCCCCCAACCATTATCTGCCCCTTGTGCTTTCTCGGTGGCGGAGTCTTCCTCCGCTCCCTTCCACACTCCTGGCAATGCCTGAACTT
This sequence comes from Jacana jacana, assembly GCA_013400555.1. Classification (NCBI taxonomy): domain Eukaryota; kingdom Metazoa; phylum Chordata; class Aves; order Charadriiformes; family Jacanidae; genus Jacana; species Jacana jacana. Next base: position 267,899 of record VZTM01027480.1, read on the forward strand.
TGTGTTTGTGTGTTTGTTAAATGGCTGGAACAGGGAGCTATAAAACAATTCCAGTGAACTTTGTGCTCTGACATTCGCTCAGTCACTAGTGCCCTAAGGGGCATCTTCTTGGAGCTTTTGTTTCCCCTTTCAGAGTTAATCAGAGACATAAAGACTATTTTGTCTCCAGACCTACAAGGGCTGAAAAAGCAGCAAAGGATCAGCACAAATCACTAAACTTCTTATGGCATCTAAGACTTGGTCATCTCATTAAGTATTTATGTATGCTCCCTTTTTTTTCCTGCAGCTGTCATATTTCTCAGAGGGGACACGCTACCTTATCACCGCATCCGCTTGTCTTCATGCCTCTTTGTGAAGCTGCAATGGGAAGCTCGATCTCTCTTTACTGAGCCAGACACAGTGGAACTGCTTTTAGTCTAAGCATTTTGCAGCCTTGCAGGAAAATATTCTGGCTGTGAGCTGTTCGGGTTCCGTTTGCCTCAGTGCCAGCTGACTTTCATGATTCATTATTCTTTGCGGCATCTGAATTCTGGAGGGTTTGTTTCCTGTGGTTTTCTTTGGGTATTATTTTTTGTTTGACTTTTTGTTTGGTTAGGTTGGGGGATTTTGTTGGGGTTTCTTGATTGTTGTTAGCCTTCCCGTCTGCATCATTGCAATGGTTTAAACCTTAACATAATGAGGCATTTCCCCTTCGTGGTCTTCTTTCTTTTCCGAATAAAGGCTATCAATCATGGGACATTCAGATCTGGGTTTGTACCGTGTTGTGCATCTACTACTTGCAGATTCCTTTACTCTTGGCATTTTTCTTGGTGTTGAGGTCATTGCAGCCTGGATTGTGTTGGCAGTGAGCGCGTTGCTCTTCTGCCATCTGGGTCACTGTGTATTGAAAAAGTACTAAGCTTCAGTATATCCCAAATAGTACTTTCTGACCCAAATGGAGAAGTGAAAGTACAGATCTTGGAACTCTGCTGCAAAAAAGGAGCTAAATTTGTCTTTTGGCAACAGCTGTATGTACTGAAGATTTTATTTTTTATTTTTTTTATAACCCATTTCCACAGGGCGAAATATTGATATTGTGTTTTCTGTATTTTTCAGCTGTTGAGGGTCAGGGCAAAGCTGTGCTCTGTTTTTCCTGCGTTACCGTGTATTGGATCTTCTGGCTTTTCTGTTTCATAAGGCATCATTAAACATATCTGTGGTCTTTTCTAGCCTAGCTCTAGAAAGTTTAAAAGATGTGAATACGTAAAGGACACGTGGACAGGGTTCATTATGCAACCACAGCTTCTTATGATGCTCAAAATTCGGGGTGTTTTCTCGTCCTTCTGTATCCTTGGTTTTGTCAGGTGGATTCATAGAATCATAGAATCATTCAGGTTGGAAGAGACCCCTGGGATCATCAAGTCCAACCATCAGCCCTACTCTACAAGGTCTCCCCTACACCAGATCCCTCAACACCACATCCAATCTACTCTTAAACACAGTCAGGGATGGGGACTCCACCACCTCCCTGGGCAGCCCATTCCACTGACTGACCACTCTCTCTGGGAAAAACTTTTTCCTCATGTCCAGTCTAACCCTACCCTGCTGCAGCTTGCAGCCATTCCCTCCTCATGTCCAGTCTAACCCTACCCTGCTGCAGCTTGCAGCCATTCCCTCTCCTTCTATCGCTCATTGCCCGTGAGAAGAGACCAGCACCAACCTCTCTCCAATGCCCTTTCAAGCAGTTGTAGAGAGGGATGAGGTCTCCCCTCAGCCTCCTCTTCCTCAAACTAAACACTCCCAACTCCCTCAATCGATCCTCATAAGCCTTATTCTCCAGGCCTCTCACCAGTTTCATTGCCCTCCTCTGCACTCGCTCCAGCCCCTCCAGATCTCTCTTGTGCTGAGGTGCCCAGAACTGGACACAAGACTCAGGGTGTGGCCTCACCAGTGCTTAGCACAGGGGGACAATCACCTCCCTACTTCTGCTGGTCACACTATTCCTTATGCAAGCCAGGATGCCCTTGGCCTTCTTGGCCACCTGGGCACACTGCTGGCTCACTGTTTGCTGCTCGCTGCTCCTGTATGTCAGGTGAGAATGCTTATGTTTCAGTAACACTCTGTCCCAGGACTAGGAATCATTCCCTGGTAACAGGTCTTTTCCAGCAATCTGACTTCTTATCCTGTGTGTTTGACATACTGGTCTTCACGTTCTGAAGTTCCACTCAATATTGCTATTGAACCTTCCTGCTCAGCCACAAGCACGAAATTGTGATTGTATTTTTATCTACCATCTCTGTCTTTCAGACTGCTGTCAGGATGCAGTGCAACTAGGAAGCAATTCGCTCTGCTTCTAACCTCTGTAACATTGCTGCTAGATTTTACTTTTCAGTGTGTTTTTCTAAAATTTGCCCAACATCTGACTATTTCTGTACTAAAAAAGGAACTTTCATGTGTATGGCCCTGCTCTTTTGACATCTTTTTTTTGTTTTTTTGTACTTTCTATTTGAATGAATTTATTTTATTCTGATGACTGATGCTCTGCTTTGTGTGGAAAATTCAATGAGTAGCTTGTCTGAGGAATTCACACTGAAACGCAAGTGGATGAGACGATTTCTCTGAGTAAGCCAAAAATATGTTGCAGAGAGGAAAATCCTTGTCAGAGAAACCTGCAGAGAAAGTTGTATATCTGAAATTGTGAAAGACACTTTTGGTTGTCAGCTCTTTTGAAGAAAAAGGAAAAGTTGAGGCCAGAAAATAAAGAAAACAAGCATCAGCAGTTGTCACCAGAAATATTTGTGTGTGATTCCACTTTTTTTCCTCCCCTCTCTTGGGTCGTGAATGTTGACAGTGACCATAATACAGAAATTTGACTGGAGTTTTACCAGAACCTTCACTGATGCTGGAAATGTATCTCCAGAGGGGTTGTCTAGGTCCATCGTGGCGCTTGAGTCATTGGACTCTGTGATCTGGTGGTACCTGGCTGAAATTAAATTAACAGGACTTTAAGACACCCTCAAACTCAGGGCTAGGAGTTGAATTAGGTCCTGTGTTCTGGGCCCAGCAGACTTGAATGGCTCCTTTGAAGGAACCCTACCCTGGAGGGCTGAGCAACTTCACGCTCATTAAAAGTGAGAATCAGACCTCGACCTTTGGCAACGGCTGCTGTACACGTTCAGACTCTGCTTTAGACGCTGCAAATAAAGGCAGTGCTTCAGATAAAGGGGCGATTCCTATGGAGTAAAGGAAGAGAAATCCATCTTTATGCTTCGGAAAGACGTTTTTGCTCCCACTGTTGCTGCTGCTACGGGTAGAGAAGAGTGGCATTACCAGGGTCAGCGAGACCTTGGGGATTTAACTAGTGCGACTGAAACATGCCCTGAACAAGGTGAGAGGATGGTCATCCGGAAACCTCTTGTAGCCGCCCCTTTCTCAGCATGGTGGGAAGTGCCACCGAGGTGACTCGTTCGGGGCCTGGATGGCTTCAGGCAGCTCTGATTATCTGTTGAAGCCCGCGGGTAACACGGCAGGTAGCGTCCCCGTAACGCTGCCGCTCAGCTTCACTATGGCTTCCCGCTCCGGGGTGAGAGAAGGGCTATCGAACGAGCGCTGTAGGATCGTGGGAGGTGTCGGAGGGAGCTGCTGCCTGCAGGGGACGGCAGTTTGGTTGGTAAAGTTGTTTTTATTTGAAAGCCCATTTTAGCAACCGTTTCCGTATTAGCGTCACAAAATATTTGAAGCTGTATCTACTTTCTCGGGCGGAAAACGGCTGTAAAGTGATCTCAAGATAGTTACCAAACCTTTGTGGCTTTTCCCCTTTCTCTCTCTGTCCTCTTTTCATCTTCCAAATTGCATTTTCTGGGAATTAAATAATAATGGGCCTGTTTTGTCAAAACTCCCTAGCTGCTGCAGCATTACAGCCCAAAGAGAGTGTGGGAGTTTTCTAGCAATACATTGAATTTCTGGTCTGATAATTCTCGGCAGCAAAAGTACGATTTCAGTTGCGCAAATCCCAGCTGCCGTATTTTCAGGTAATTACTGGAAAAAAATTATCTCACTGTATGGGAAATGGTGACTGAATGTACCCTAATTTTCATGTACAAGTAAGTTTAGAGAACGCCTTGTGTAATATAGATGTCTGCTGCTCTTATACGGTGGGTAGATAACTTATATAATAGTCTTTGAGATGTTATTTCGTCTCCCTGATCAATTTGTGATCAAGTTTGGGAGCTTTTGTTCTGTTGGAATGTATAATTGAGTTTTTGCAGTTATATCTTTATATTATTCCCTTCCCCTCCCTTTCCCCCGCCCCCTTTTTTTCCCTCCCTCTGTCTATTCTATGTATACAGTCCTCACAGAAACAGCTTTATGGTGTTTTCTGGAGTCTCCTGCAGGCATTAAGCAGTGACGTCGTCACCTCCCTCTGATCTTCACAGATACTCGTCCATAACTGTCACCTCTCTGTAAAGATGGTGTATCTCGTATTTAAGAAAACATAAAACCTGGAATTATCGCCTCGTATGCTTTAACCCCCTTCATTCTTGTTGACTTTGGTGCTTACCAGTTTATACGTATGTTCTAATTCTGATGAGGATTAACTGCGTAATGGTTTTTACATTTCTTGCAACTATGGATGTTAATGAGAAGAGCCTGGCTCCATCCTCCTGACACTCACCCTTCACATATTTATAAAAATTAAGGAGGTCACCCCTCAGCCTCCTCTTCTCCAAGCTCAAGAGACCCAGCTCCCTCAGCCTTTCCTCCTATGGGAGATGCTCCACTCCCTTCATCATCTTGGTAGCCCTGCCCTGGACTCTCTCCAGCAGTTCCCTGTCCTTCTGGTACTGAGGGGCCCAGAACTGGACACCATATTCCAGGTGGGGTCTCACCAGGGCAGAGTAGAGGGGGAGGAGAGCCTCTCTCCACCTACTGATCACCCCCCTTCTAATACAGCCCAGGATGCCATTGGCCTTCTTGGCCATGAGGGCACAGTGCTGGCTCATGGTCATCCTGCTGCCCACCAGGACCCCCAGGTCCCTTTCCCCTACGCTGCTCTCCAACAGGTCCTTTCCCAACCTCTACTGGTACCTGGGGTTGTTCTTGCCCAGATGCCAGACTCTACACTTCTACTTGTTCTACTTCATTCCATTTCTCCCCGAAATTCCAGATGGAACATCACTTTGAATTCCCCAAACATTTTGAGAGGAAGGTGGGTAACTCTCAAATCTCTTCCAAAACCATGGGATTGTTTAGTTTGAGGAAGAGGAGGCTGAGGGGAGACCTCATCACTCTCTACAACTGCTTGAAAGGGCATTGTAGAGAGGTTGGTGCTGGTCTCTTCCCACGGGCAATGAGCAACAGAACAAGAGGGAATGGCTGCAAGCTGCAGCAGGGTAGGGTTAGGCTGGACATGAGGAAAAAGTTTTTCCCAGAGAGAGTGGTCAGTCAGTGGAATGGGCTGCCCAGGGAGGGGGTGGAGTCCCCATCCCTGACTGTGTTTAAGAGTAGATTGGATGTGGTGTTGAGGGATCTGGTGTAGGGGAGAACTTGTAGAATAAGGCTGATGGTTGGACTCGATGATCCCAAGGGTCTCTTCCAACCTGAGTGATTCTGTGATTCTGTGGAAGAATAACAATGAGATTAATTCTGATTTAGGGAGGGGGCCAGCATCCAGATCTAGGGTGCTTTCCTGGTTCTTGTGCAGGTGTGCTCTTTATCTAAGCCTTTTGAAGATGGGAGGCCAAGCAGCGCCAGACTTAGTTTCTCTGCTGTTGCTGGCAGTGCTCTCTGTAGTTGGTGGCAAGGACACACTCTGCCTTATTGTCACTTCAAGGTTCTACAGATTTTGCATTGAGCACTGTCTGCGTGCCACAGCTTCTATCAGGAGGAAAAGGATTTCTTTTAATAATTAAAAAGGGTCATGTTTCCTCTCCGGGTGCTGATTTGAAGGAACAGGGAATTGTGCTGACCTCCGTGTCGCTGGCGAGTGAGGGCTGGGGGCAGACAAGCCCCGCTGGCAGCAGCTGAGCCACGTAAGGGCTTTCTGTGGCAGCTGCTTGTCCCATGACCTGCCACAGGTGCCAGCAAAACTGCCTGGGTGGCTGCTCCCTAACCTGGCCTGGCCAGACAGTCCCCGTTCCTTCCTGCCTTTCTGATAACAAAGCCTTTTTAGCCAGGCATTTTGACACCAGGAGGTTAGAAAACAAGTGTGTGGTTGTGATGCTAAGGGGTGATGTTGTGTCCGTGTCCTCCCACCCCACCCCGCCCTCCCTGCGGTGACGAGCAGCTGGGAGCAATAACCTCTTTCACCCCACTCAGCTGCATCCAGGGCATCGCATCTGAGGACGGCCTTAGGCAGCTGGAGCTTTCTTACCACTGGAGAGCCTCAGGGGATTGGGCCAGTCTCATTTGTGGCCAGCGAACGGCCTGGAGACACAATATATTCACTAAGAATAAAAGATAATGCTGAGATTGGCAGTCGCAGAATTCAAGACGCTCTTGCAGCTCTACTGGTGAAAACATGGACCTCTGCGAGTTCTCAGGCACGTAAGGTAGGGATTTTTGTGGATACCATTCCTACACTGGGGCACAGAAATGCCCATTGTAAGCATAGCCAGGTTTTTATAGCTCTCACCCGAGTCCCAGTCCTACCAGGTATATAGGCAGAGGATTTAACTGGGGTGTGACTGAGGTATACGCTTCTGGGCAGTCTGTGCCATGGCTCGTTTTCCCTTTCTTCACTACAGTTATGTGTTCATAATCTGCATAAATATTCTGAATAGAACTAAAGAAAATAATTCAGGAGGAATATTCCTCTCCCAAATCAGGACATTCAACGTTTTCATGATTTGTAATATCTAAGCCCCCAATTTCACTGTAATTCATTGGAAACATTTTCCAAAGATAATTTTGAAAATAATTTGTTTAGATTTAAATTATATAAAAGCATTTTTTTAATGCTGATTAGATTACATTTGGAATCAATCCATTTTAAATGGGGGATATAGGAATGTGTCTGAGATATTTCAGATTGATTACAGAAAACCCTCTGGAGTGCACGCCTTTGCAGCGTCTCCAGAAACCTTTACAACTGGAGTGACTCCTCCAAAATGAAGGAGCCTTTAAGTACAGCATTCAGAGCTTTTCGGGTCCCTTTTTGGAAGGAGGGGTTTGATGCAAAAACGGGGGTAGGAGTATTAAATACCACAGATATGTTTTTTCAGTATAATGGCATTTGCTGACTTACAAAATACTGTTTCAGAATACGTGGGTTTGGGTTGATCAGCCCAGAAGTGGGTGCATACTCCCTAGGAAAAACTCAAATGTGGTTCACGTTGTTGTATAACTGAAGCTTGATAATTGGGTTTTCTCCCTCCCTCCACTTTGCCCTCCCTCCCCCCCCATTTTTTCTACTCCAGTACCCAAGTGCTCTAAATGGAGCGGCATAAAGTTATAGTAAATGGAGCTAAGGTAAAATACCCGTCCTTAAAGCATGTGATACAGTTTCAGCATCACTTCTCTTCCCTTTGGACTTTCTGAAAGCAAAAAGCAATCCCTCCCTCCTTACCTGGCTGTTGCAGATTACCTCGGACAAGCCGGGGGTATGTGAGGTCTGCACTTGCCTGTTTCCTTCCCAAACCCCGGCTGAATGCTGAGGGTGGGGGAAAGGATTCTGATCCCTTCATTTCACATACTTGTCCCAGCGTCTCCCTGGGTGATGCTTCAGTCTCTGCCTGGAGAGGTCACACGAGACTGAGCCTCAAAGGCTGAAGCACAGTTTCTGCTTGCGTCCGTGCAGGGAATCGGTTTGTTGTTTGGGGGGAATTATAAATGGGGGAATAACATTGTGTGGTTTCCTGTTGTGTAGCAAAACAGTCATGTTTAAAAACAAAAGCATTTTCCTCACTGTAGGATATAACACATGGGACTGTTTTGTTTAAATGCTGTTTTATTGAAGGAAGAGGAAAGGAGTGGGGAAAGGAGGTAAGGGCTTTCCTTTCTACCAAAGCCGCCCTCTGAATAGAAGGTGCACAGGTTTCACAGTCCAGCTTTCAGCAGTCCCCATCCGGGTTTGTTGTGATCTACTGAGGCTGCACTCACAGCCCCCCTGTTTTATCGGGTATTGGTGCTGTCTGACAGGGTTATGGGATGGCTGCAGGCCACTTGCTGGCTTTGGGGACCCGTCCTTGCATGGTGGCATCAGCTGGAATGGCCACACACGCAGGAGCTGGTGTCGGACCGGGTCAGGGCAGGACCTGCTCCAGCCTGCCTGCCTTTTGGGGCATTTTTCCCCTTGCACCATAATAGTGAAATTAATGATTTACAGGTAGATAAATGCATAGGGTGTTATTTTTCTGAAAGTATTGGCTGCATGCTTTGTTCTAATACCTGGTGGGTTTTGTCAGTTGCGTTTAAGAGGGAGCTGTTTTTCGCTTTAACAAGACAGGTCTCTGCCTTTTCCGCTCAGGGCTGCAGGCAGAGCTGGTCAGTCTGGGTCACTTGAACTTGGACCTGGCTAACTTGAACCTTTGTGTTCAGTTTTGGTAACTTTGCCGTACAGATACCCGTATCTGTGTTGGTAGAAGCTGCCATGTTAACTGTGTTGCGTTAAAGTCTGTCTGGATCTATGTCTGTACCTCTCTGACTGACGGAACAGAGCCTTTCGTGGTGTGGTTATTATTTATTGTTTCAGGGACTGTAATGGCAATGAAATGGTTCTGGCTAAAAGTATTTTCCTCATAAGTTTTCTGAATTGAACAATAACTTTTTGTTTTCAACGTTAGTGAATGCTTATTCACCAAGTAAAGAAATGAATGAGCTTTCCAGCAAGGCCACTCCTATCAGAATGAAGGGTTACAGACCCAGAGTACCAATTTAAATCTGGAATAGTTACCACTGCTCTCAAAATGCAAACTCCTCCTCAAAGTTCAGCCTGTCTTTTCACAAGAGCAGTGATGGAGAATGTTCCCTGGTGCTGCGGATGGTTTGCTGGTCCTCACGAATCCGGATCTTTGGCAAATGGCTTGAGGAAATAGATGGGAAGTTCATAGCACCCAGCTTAAAAACAGGCAGAGGTGGTGGCCTTGGTGAATGGGAGGATGGGAGAGTTTTTCTCTCGTGTGTTGCAATTTTATTTATTTATTTTTTAAATGCATTGACAAAGAGGAAGGAAAGAAAACCCACACAGGCAGCACATCTGCAAATAGCTGCAGCCTCGTGCAACCCACTGAATTAAGTGGAGTTCCCTGCAGGCACACGGGTCTGCCCACATGGCAGAAAATGTGGGATCGAGCCACACTTGGAATATTAGTTACATTCATGAAAATAAAGATAGAAGCAAACCAAGTTAAACTTAGCCTGTTAAAATTATACTCATTTTTTCCTTTTACATTTTTCTTCACTGTATTTATTTTTCTTTTCCTTGTCAGTGTTTCGCACCCGCAGCCCCCCGCTCCTTTTTCCTTTGTTAAAGTTAGAAAAAGCCCCCCATCTTGTGAACCCCATCTTGTGAACAGGGGCTGCGTTAACTGGTTAGAAGGAGATAATGTGTGTGACACAAATGAGATCTTTGAGCCTGGAAGCTGAGGTGAAGCGGGTAGGATTATGTAGGAAAGCAGAAATCAAACTCATGAGGTAACATAGTGTTAATAATACACTTCTAGTAGAGCTTTAGGTTGGTTATCCAATATAGCGACAGGACAAGAGGGAATGGCTGCAAGCTGCAGCAGGGTAGGTTTAGGCTAGACATTAGGAAAAAATTTTTCCCAGAGAGAGTGGTCAGTCAGTGGAATCAGCTGCCCAGGGAGGTGGTGGAGTCCCCATCCCTGACTGTGTTTAAGAGCAGATTAGATGTGGTGTTGAGGGATCTGGTGTAGGGGAGAACTTGTAGAGTGGGGCTGATGGTTGGACTTGATGATCCCAGGGGTCTCTTCCAACCTAGATGATTCTATGATTCTATGATTCTATGATATTTTCATCCTGGTTATTATGGTAAAATTTTTTGTTAAAAGTTGAAGCACTGACTGGAATATGGGATGTGTTTATATAGAAAATGGGATCTCGGGTCTGCCTGCAGAACAGAGGGGGAATTGTTTTGCTTGTGGCTGAGGCAGTGCTGCTTTTGAGGCTTTTCCTTTCCAATCTTTTTCCTAGTTTTATGCCTGACTTCTGTAGTTTGCAAAGATTTTAGTATATTTTTTGTTTTGCCAGTTAGACTGTTTTAAGGATAATGTTTTAAACCTTTGAAGAAGTGGTGCTGGCTTCTGTTGAATGGACTGTCAGTATCTGAAACACAAAGCATTTTGAGACTGCAGTCTGCCCAAGACAGTCAGCCCAAACTAACAAGGAACTGGAAAGTAAGCTGTCGTGTTCTGGCTTGCTGCACTAAGGGAGACCAGTAAGCACGAGCGCTCGGGCTCCGTAGCCTGATGAAGAAAAAGAAAGTAGTCAGGATTTTTGCCAAGATTTGCCTTCTTGTGTGTTCATATGTGAAACCAGGCTTGCAAAAAGGTCTGAAGTGGATGGGTATCCGGCAAACAAGTGTGCCCTTTAAAAAAACCCAACCCTATATTGATGTTAATGGAGCCAAAAGCATCAGTGACTAATCTTGTCAAATACACCAACTTCCAGAAGAGTAATTAAAATTCAGAAATAGCAGCAGGCATACTGCTTAAGTACTATACTGTTTAAGCTTGTTTGCTTTTAGCATTTTGAAAGGAGATCTGTTATCTCCTTTAGCATTTTCCCCATTCGACAATGCCATCAAGTAATGTGGGATTGTTCAGAGCCAGACTCCGATAGTTTTTTTTTCCAAGCACGGTTGCAATAGAGGGGGTTGTAGCCTATGAAATGCCTTTTCTCCCCAACACATCCCAGACATGTATTTTTTTTTAAGCACAAGGTTTGAATTTGAAATTTGTGTTTGAGTTTAAATCTGTAAGATGGAATGTCTTGAGGAGAGCAAGGAGTGGCTTATTTCATCCATATCTGATTGTGAAGGGGAAGAAGAAAAGCTTATTATCTAATCAGACATATTTTTAGCAGGCTCCTGTAATTGGCATGAGACCCTCCATCTAAGTACTTGTTTCCGAATGGAGATGAGCTGATCCTTTCGTGTTCCCTGGTTAGCTGGAAAGCCTTCAGTTCACACACAGCTTTATGATACCGGGTCACTTTGGGGCTAGTGCCTAAACAAGGCCCAAGTCTCCAATATTTCCAGTTCTTACAAAAAATGACTTGCTTATTTAATGTAATAATAGCAGTAAATGAAATAATTCCATTACACTAGCTTGATTTTTTATTTTTTTTATTTATTTAATGTTAGTGATTTATCTTTTTTTGTTGTAGGATTGTTACTTTAATTTAGCAAGTTCCATGTATTAATCTTGGAACAGGTATGTTTTGGTGCTGCTGCTCTAGATACTGCCACTCTTGAGCTGATCCAAGTATGTGTTTGTTTAATCCACAAATGGTGTAGACGTACCCAAGGTGCTGCCCAAATCAAAAGCGATGCATCTGCATGAGCTCACGGCGGTGCCCATGCTAATCACAGACAAGGCTTAATAGCCTGCGCTCCGTACTGCAGCTAAACTGGTCCCAGGGTGCCAGCTACTGGTCTGCACGTTTGGCTTCGTGCTGAACTGAAGAAATAGAGTGGCTCCCTCAAAGAGCTTTTCTTCTGTTTGTGCTGCAGTCCTCTCTACTGGAGGAATGGCCAGAGATTGTTCAGACAACTATGGCCTATTGAGAACAGTCCCCTCCAGTTTAATATTTAATTCAAGTGCAAGTTCTTTACGGCTGTGGTCAAAAAGAACTGCTTTTTTCATTGAGAATCTCGGCTGTGCTCTTTGCCAAAATGCACATAATATATTACACTTGATGAGTGGACATGCTGATTTAGTATTTCAAGTTTTAAAACTAGGCAACACCTTCTCATATACCAGTGTTTAATTCGGGAGCAGTCATCTGCAAATATAAATCTGTCCTTTCAGCTGCTTCTAAAGGATTAATCTTGTAGACCAGAATAAGCCCAGGAAAGCATCCCCTGTGCTGGTGGGGGCAAATAAGTGAAGGCCTCATCTGGGTGGGTTCATTGCATGTTCCTAATAAGAAGCTCCATATTCACTGTCAGCCTTAATTAAGGTGGTTTGAGAAGTGTCTTGCGGTTTGGTTTCGAATCAGTGTTCATCCGTCAGCGACGACAACTGTTTCCTGCTTACTTGAGCTATGATACCTCTCAACCTGTTAATCAAAACCAACCCAGGCAGCGTAATCAGAAGCATGCAGGGGGTGACAGTCACTCAGGGAACCCTCCCAAGCTTGACGTCTTCTCCACGGCTTCGGTAAGAAGTGAAGCATCTTCTGCCCACTCCCTTTGGTCTCTGAGACTCTGGAGGCAGCCCCTGAACACAGCAATGAGTGACACCAAAGCACTGGCAGCCAGTACCACGTGGGGCTTTTTATTTTGGCCTTGGTTTTCTTTGTGAAGAAAACGTCACCAATTTTCACAGCAGTTCTTTCCATGGGATAGCACCTTCTTTCTCACCAAACTTGTACTTTGGGTGATGTTCTCCACAAGGCTCGTGTATCGTCAGCCTCCCACCTCTGCCCAGGGGGAGACTGGCCAGAATCACTGTTCTGAATTGAAGGGGTTCTGTTACCTTTCCCTTGAGCTAAGAATTCTTAAATGGCAACTCGTCCTCCTCTCTTTGAGATTTGGCATGTAGTCTTCTCCAGGCTTTATTTATTTATTCATTTAGGTTTTCAATTAGGGAAAAAGAGTTGTGATACAGGTCTTAGGGCAAAAATACTTCCAGCCAGATTTGTGTCCTTTGATCTAAAGTAATGCACCAGAAGTAATAAAAGATTAAATGGCCACAAACTTTAATGTCAGCTTTAGTAGTCGTTAAGATCTTTCAGGTGTTCTGTAATCGTTAATTCAGTTCTTGGCTCATGAAACAGAGATGTTTGTTTAATTTGTGGTTGCAGGGGGACTTCAGAATTGCTAGCTGCAAACCTTCAGTGTCCTCGGTGACACAGCTGCCACTGGGCATTTCCCAGTGCAGTGTCTGTCACAGAGCACAGTGATGGGTCATTTTTCCTTTTTTTCAGAAGATTTTGCAAATGACCTTTTTGTGGAAATACCAAGGTGAGCTTACAGAGGAGTGATGTAACCGCTCTAGCTTTGATTAATGTCTTGACAAAGCATCTTCACCAGGAGTTCCTGTGGGTCTCTCTTTTGTTGTATTCTCTAGCTGTTGAAGGGTAAATAAGTTAACTGAATATTCAATGTAATCAGCTGGGAGTTGTGTTGGGGTAATCATTCGATCAGTGCAGGCACACAGGTATTTTAAGAGGACAATGTCTTTATTAGGGGAGAATCTCTCCAGTAAAGAGATGATCAAACAATACTTCTTCCTTCTTCTTTTTGCTGTTGGCAAACTAGAATGTTTGGCACTGGGGGAAAAAAAAAAAGGAGATGATACACAAAAGGACTTTTTATCAAGTGTGAACATTTTTTAGTGGTTGTTTAGAAAACCAGAGTAGCTTTTGAGTGCTCTGAGCAGAAATATGAGACCCCAATGTGGAGCTAAAAATGACCGTATCTGGAAGAACACACATGAGCATCTCAGGCTTTCAAAGCTTAAACAGCTGATGCAGTTGTAGTTCTGTGATTTCACAGATTTTTATGATGTCATGAACTGAATATCAGCCTGGACCCAGAAAAAGAAAAAAAAAAAATCAATTTAAAGTAAATTTGAACGTCAAAGAGATAGTGAAGTAGAATCTTCTAGATGCTAACACTGTGTATTTAAAAGCAGTTTCTCTGACAGGTGATGGAGAAGAAGAACAGCCATACATTTGGTATTGTAAAAAAAAAAAAAAAAAAACCACCAAAAAAAAAAACCCTGCAAAATGTTGTTTTCATGTTGTGATGCAGCCACAGTGTCTTGGAGATGGAACCAGTCACACACCTGCAAATCAAACAACATGCAGGGTGGAACAACAGTTGTGTGGCAGGAGTTTAACTCTTAAAAGTTGAAAAGTATGTTTGTGTTTGGTGTTTGATTTGAATGTGTCTCTTGTAACTTCTGCAAACTTCAGGAAGCTCGTTTTTAGCTTGGCATTTAGTGCCATTATTTCAAATTTCTTAATTGCTTTCAGCGAGCTCTTCACAGGATATACATGGTATGGCCCATGGATATACATATATGAGTATTTTCATTGATTTCTGTGGTTACATATATAAAATATTCACACCTTAATAGAAACTAAAACCAGTCTTTATTGAGTTAAGTTGTGAATGTGGACACCAGGCTGCAGAAATGATTGATGGCTTTCTTACCACATGGAGTAGCCTAACAGGATTTCACAAAACCTTTCTTCACACACTTAAAAATTACCAGAACGTTTCCTTAAAGAACAGACAGTATAATCTCACCCTGCTGCTTCAGTATTTCAGGGAGATTTTCCCTACATCTTTCTTCGAAAATTAGGTCTGGAATTGAAGGGAAATTGTTTTGTGTAAATAAACACCGTAGATTGCAGTCCTGGATCGACTGAAATATGTTGTTGTTCTCATTTAATTGAACAGAGTTCAGCCTTTGCATCATAACTTGGGTGGTTTGGGGTGGTTATTTCAGTGCTTTCCAACACAAAAACTGGAAGTGAAGTTAATTATAAAATATGATTCTTTTTCTTCTGTCTGGAAATTACCTCTGTCAGAGTCAGATTTCACTGTTTATTAAAAACCTCCTGGGCCTTTTCCTCTTAAGGTCCCTGCCCCTTCTGCCCTTGGTGCAAAGTTCCCACCGTTGCTTCCTTGCCCTCTCCTTTGCTGGAGCGAACCCTGGACCTCAGGGATGACGTTACACCTCCCCTGCGATGGGACTACCCTGTTTGTGTTTCTGTGTGGGTGGGCAATGTGGCCCTTCAGCCAATCTCCTGGTTTACCCTGCTTGGAGTGTTTGTGGTGGAACTGTTTGCCTGCTGGAGTGGTGGTGGAACTTTACCTGCGAGCTTTGCTTTACCATCAGCCCCGTGGCAGCGGTGAGGACCTGCTTGCCTGGGATTGTAGGGTCCTTCTCTCATCACATCGGGGCTGGTGACAGCCCAGCCGTCATCCTGGGACCGAGAATTTGAGAGGGGACACTTTAAGATGGGTACCAGGAGTTCATGCCATTCATCACATGGTGCACGCTGTAATCACTGTAATTAAGGACTACAGTACTATTTTCTTGTGGGTAGCACCCTCCTCGTATTTTTATCTCCCCTTCCTTTTTCTCAGGCTTGTTTATCCTCAGGAGTGAAATTATTCATGGGCACCGTACTCCCTCCTGCATCACCCCAGTAATTTAGTACAACTTCTCCGTTCCTCGTTCCCCTTTGATTGGCCTCTCCATGTAGTCATGTCGCGCATAACACAAAGATGGATTGTATGGCATTCTCTGCTGGGGAAAATCAACACATAGAGCAGGCTCGCTGCCAAGATGCTCATAATTAAACTGTTGCTATGGACAGGATTACATCGATGTTTCTATCAATCATTTCTTGCAGTTTTGTGCCTATCGGTACTTAGTTCTTTTTAGGTTTCGGTTCTTATCTTCTTTCTACTTATTTTAGGTTTCAGTTCTCATCTTCTTCCTACTTACCTTAGTTTTCAGTTGAAGCATTACAGTGCAGAGAGATGTATAAATAATAATAATCATTATTGGAAGACGTAGGAGAAAGAGGGAAGTTCCATTACTCCAGCTGTGTTTGAAGACAGTGTCTGGGTGAGGTGTTTGCACTTGCTCAGCTGATAGGGGTGGCCGGGTGCAGTCAGTCCCATTCAGAAGCCATGGCGTCCTTGGGAGCCAGGGGTCTGTTGCCAAACTCCCGTGACGTGGTGGCCGCTTGTACAGCTGGAGTGTTACCAGTTCCCATTCAATACTGCAAATGCAGTGCAGCATTTCTATTTCTATTACAAATAGAAAACTAGCAGCCAAGTGGTTAAATCTTTGATTTTTGTTGTCCCTCCTGAGTTGGGAGGTGGACTAATGAGGGGGTGGCATGGCATGCACCTCATGATGTGGTGGCCCCAAGCTCGTGTGCCCGGCTGCGGTGGCTGTGCTTCACCTGCCACCGCATCATTGCTGCTGTTACCCCCCTGTGACCATGATCTTTGGCAAGTAATTCCTTTTGGGAGCTCTCAGAGGGTTGGGTCTCACAGCTAAGGAGCCTGCAGCACCTTAACCGTGGAGGGGTCCAGGGCTGCTCCAGAAATGAGGTGCTGGGAAGGGTAACAAGCGATCGCCAGTGCAGCTGAGATGGCTGCAACGAGATAAGCAGTGTGGTGTCACCAAATTGTCTCCCAGTTGACAAAACAATCCATATTTTATAGATTGCCTTAAAAATTGAAGGATGGAGTCAATTATAGGCAATTATGATGCTACATTTACTGGAGGAGTTTTCCTGTCCTTTGGGGAGGAATAAGGGAACGTTCAAGTCGGAAAAAGCTTTTGCGTTTGCATCCTTGTTTTATCCCATCGTGGCTTTTCCCTGCTCAGGTGAAAACTGCAGATGAAAGCTTGAGACCAGGTTATCTTTAGGAAAAAGATTATTTTCTTTTTTTCTTTGTTCTTTCATTTTTCTTTATGCTGAGCATAAAATTGTGGTGGATGATCTGGCAAATAGAACGAGAAACTCGAACATCAGCTCCCCTCAGTTCGGTTTGGGTTTACTCCAAAAGAACTGTAACTGCAGCCCGGTGAGGGCAAAGCCTGCCTAGACAGTGCATATTGACATCTTCAATTTGTCTCGCTTCTTTCCCAAAAAGGAGCCTTCACTGACCTGAAGAGACAGCTAGGAGAAACTGCATCTTACCCAGCGGAGTCTGAGAAAGTAAAAATAAAGCAGTGAGAGCAGGGACCCGTTTGCTGTGACCCACAGTTGCTTTTGCTCTTCGGTGAAACGATGTGAAATGGGACACAAAAGCAGTGTGCTGAAGATGAAGAGCCAGGTGGCCAGATTCTTGAGAGGTCTGATGGTAGAATCATAGAATCACAGAATCATTTAGGTTGGAAGAGACCCCTGGGATCATCAAGTCCAACCATCAGCCCTACTCTACAAGGTCTCCCCTACACCAGATCCCTCAACACCACATCCAATCTACTCTGAAACACAGTCAGGGATGGGGACTCCACCACCTCCCTGGGCAGCCCATTCCACTGACTGACCACTCTTTCCGTGAAAAACTTTTTCCTCATGTCC
Source organism: Jacana jacana (assembly GCA_013400555.1). Lineage (NCBI taxonomy): Eukaryota > Metazoa > Chordata > Aves > Charadriiformes > Jacanidae > Jacana > Jacana jacana. Next base: position 285,128 of record VZTM01027480.1, read on the forward strand.
AGCCTAACCCTACCCTGCTGCAGCTTGCAGCCATTCCCTCTCCTTCTATCGCTCATTGCCCGTGAGAAGAGACCAGCACCAACCCTTTCAAGCAGTTGTAGAGAGTGATGAGGTCTCCCCTCAGCCTCCTCTTCCTCAAACTAAACAATCCCAACTCCCTCAATCGATCCTCATAAGCCTTATTCTCCAGGCCTCTCACCAGCTTTGTTGCCCTCCTCTGCACTCGCTCCAGCACCTCGATATCTCTCTTGTGCTGAGGTGCCCAGAAGCCTGGGTGGTTGGGAGCTGAGCGCTCCTTCGGTGCCGGCGCAGTCTTTAATTCAGATTATCTGCCTCCTCCCATCGAATTCTCCGGGAGCTGCACGTCCCGTCTGGCTCGTGCTGGAGGGCTGCCTGTGAGGAGCAGTTTCCTTTCCCTGGCAAAGCCTGCTGCTGGTAATTCATTAAAGAGCTGGATACATAAATAAAATAAAGGTGTATTCAGGGAGGAAAGCCGACAGCAAACAAGCTGTTTGAGGAACGTTTCAGAGTGTTCTCCTCCTCCTGCGCTCAGGGTTTCATTTCACTGGCTCACTTCAGAGGGTGACCTGCTACATGTGCCAATGACAAAAGCTACTTGTAACAATTCAGATCATGCTTTCTGCTTTATGAAATGGGATTGTAAAAAATCCTCTCCAAAAATGACATCTGAAATAGCATTAAAACACAATTTCCCTTTGATAAGGCTTTGAGGCCCTCATAGGGAAAGCGACGCTGCTTGGAGTGGCTCTGTGTCAGCATTATGCAATGTGTTGCACGTAAGTGACATTAATCCATTAAGGGTGTGAGGGTCACTTATTTTTCTCATCAAGCCATTAAATACTTTTATTGATTTCTGTTCAATCCGCCGCATCCTGCTGGCATACGGCGATCTCTAGACATGCTAATACTGCTCTTCCTGATGATGTTTACAGACCATAGTTTTAAAGACAGATATTACATTCAAAATAAATGATCATGCCCAAGCGAAACACAAAGGAGCTTAGGGAAGCAATACCCTCGCGCCGTTTGCAAATTGCCTGAACCTGCTTTATTGCAAAAGATGATTTGGTGACACAGATGTTCTAAAAATCAATAATTACCCCTCTTCAGTACATTCCTCGCTGCTTCTTAAATGCACAACATTCACTTATGTGTCGGGACTGCCTCAGCTACGTGATGATAAAGCATCTTTTAAACCTGGTGTGCCAACCTGGAAACCCCATCACAGCAACTGTAAGGTCTGTAATAGTGGTTTTGATGCCGAAGCCTGTTTAAGCCTTGGACTGTAACAAGTGCTGCGTATCGAGCTGGCTGCTACTTACCGTGTGACTGGATTCTTCTGTCTGAGGCAGCGCTGTGTGCACGAAATGCTGCTGGACCAAATGCCAACGAGAGGGTAGGTTTCTCGGTCGCTTCTTCGCGACGAGCAGATCTCGTGGGAGGAAGCGCGTGAGACTGAGTGAAACGTGGCGGCTGCGGTTTAGGTCCGCACAAATGGGTGGGAAAAGACAAAGTCCCCTTCTGCCCTCCCTGCTTTGATGCCGTCCTAATGACTTTATCTTGACAGTTTGCCTGAGCTTGTTTCCTTACCTCACAGATAACTTCAATTGTATTTTCCCTTTTCCCTACTTAGCAGGAAATGAGTTTAAAATCTGATGGCAGAGTTGTGATAGGCCTGGTGATTTGTGCAATAATCTGATCTCAGAGTTCACCTCACCTCTTCTAAGCCCCTGTGCCTTTGGAGGCGATCGGCTGAGGAGAGTAGATCGCCAGCTTTGCCCTGGGCGTAGGGAAAACACACCAGTACATTTATCTCTGCAGCTAAAACCTGGAGTTTTTCACTTCCAAGCAGTGAATCGCACCCTGCTGAGGAGTTACTGGGTGTTGTGTGGGTTTCTTGGCTGGGACCCTTAAGGGGCTGTGACAGGTCTTGTCGAACGGCGTTGGCCGTCCCCATCTCAGACACCAGACGATGCCAAGTAGTGGCAAGTTTATTGCATCATCTCTGGAGAGGCTGCTCTTCGCTCAGCGTTTTCTTCGTGGGCCGCCTGCCTGCTCTCATTGAAGGAAACCTGAGCAGGGCTGTGTTATTAATGAATTATGACAAGCCTTTTGCCTGTCAGGCAGAGAGGTTCCTGCTACCTCCTTTTAAGACAAAAACTTAATGGAAGATGCTCAGCTGGGCCAGCTCTCCGATGATACTCCTTAAGTGCTCATCCCAGGCTGATGCGGATACGCAGAGAGCCGTGAAGCTGCGAGTGGCAGCGTTTAATACCGTCTCCCTCATCACGCCTGAATCATTTTCCGGGGAGCGATCGCCGCGGCTGCTGCCAACCTGCTTATTTGTTTGTCTTTCGCCTCGGTCCCGGCGGATTGCTGACCTGGCTCATCTGCCGCTGGCACGGGGCTGGCGGCAGGGGACGGACGGGGACAGGGAGTGTGGGGGGGGGCTTTGGGGGGGGGCCACAGCGACGTTTCCCTGTTGGCAGTGACAAGCCTCTCAATGTGACGGGCTCGGCAGCCGGAGCCCGCGCCAGGCTCCCCAAGTCCAGGGAATTACGTGGGCTGCGGCTGCCTGGGGGAGCTGGGCGATGCTGGCAAAGGCTGGGAAGGAAGGAGGAGATGAGGGAAGCGGCTTCTGGTTTTCTTAATGGCTGTTTGTGAGCGGGAAGGAGATGGCATGGGCTGTCGGGGTGAGTTATGGAGCGCGTTTTGCGATCTCCCTCCGGTCGGGCGGCTCATTATGTTAAACAGTGGAGCTGTTACAGCACCGTAGCTCTCCTTTTATGTGCCTTGGCCTTCATTTGCTGAAATGCTTCGAGTTCACGGTGCTCGAGTCATTTTGGAAACGGGCTGTAATTACAAAGGTTTCTTATGCTTACCAACAGCTTTTTCGAACCAGTGTAATTATCATTACTTGTAGATACTGTAAATTGAATATCCCCTCCCTAATTACATTAAACTCAAGGGTTGGCTGCTTAAACAGCCAAATAAGAAAAGTTTACCCTTTACTATAAATAGCAAAATTGTTCTTTTAGTTCTGCTGACCTTTAAAGCAAAGTGCTTTCCACGCTGTCGTCAGGTGTACATTATAAAGATAGCTTGTAATTAGATCTGTAATGAGGAGCTGGGCTAGTATGGCTTGCTGCAAAACTTCATTTATTCAGCGTTTGCTGACTGCGTGACGGAATTAAAGTTTCGGGGTGTACCAGGGCTTTTAAAGGGGCTGCTGCTGTTTCACACTTCGCCTCCTCTGCCCCCGTGATTTGGAGCTGCCCGGCGCTCAGAGGCAGCTCTGTAGCTGCAGCGACTTGGCCCTGCCCTTTGAAACCAACACCGGGTCAAGGGAAGGGTTTATCTAGCCGGTCCAAGGGTTTCTGTGATTAATTAATGTTTCTTCCCTCACTTGAGGAGGCAGATAATTTGTAGTGAATGATGGAATAAAGAGAGGGACGAGGTGGTCGCCTGGCTTTGTTTGTTTTTTGCCGGTTAACACGAGTACCAGTGGCGGTGCCGAACTCTAAGGTGGAAGGACGCCGAGCTGTAGTTCGTGAGCTGCTGTGAGCCCTGGGTACAGTCTGCTGCCTGTCACAGTGTCACCAGTCCCGTGCCTTGCTTTGAGACCACTGAAGGCATTTCTCTGAGCGGTTCCATCGACTCCCGCTTCCTGGCAGGGACTGAAATTCTTAGTGCATTGCTACCAGCTAATATTTACTTTGCTTTCTTCATTCTGCTTTAATTAAAATCACGCCATCTATTCCCCGTAGAAGCTTTCTTGTTACTCGGGACTACTTACGTTCCCGGAGCGCTTCCTGCTGGGAATCCTTCACGGCCTGTCCCAAAAACCTGCTTGGACGGGACAAATCGCAGAGCGTGCCTACGGAAAAGGGAGGAAGGAACTTCAGTTACAGTTCAGTGGTAGAGAACTACAGCTGTAGGAAAAGAGCAGGAAAAAAATAATGTCCTTATTGCACAACAGAGTACTGTAACATTTGAATTGAAATTGAATTGGTTTCTTTTAATGAAATGTAAGGCTAAAAAATAATACGCAACTTGGTGTATTTTAGAACACGTGCTGTTAGTCCATCTGCGTTCTCCTGTGGCAGCTCTCAGTTAACAGCTGAAACTCATGGAATACTCTGCGTAGTTTTGTTTCCTGTTGAAAGTACTTACGCTCATGTTTGATCCGTGTATGAGTTTAAAATTAACGAATTTATCACAACTCTGCTTTTTCTTCCTGCACGTTTCCTACCTGTCCGCATTTATCCTGTTAGGCAGCGGCAAAGCTGCTGTATGGGCTGTGGTAGGTGGTGGTGGTGGTGTGTTTGTCTCACACACGTGTGTGGACGTTTGTGAGCTGAACAGACAGGATTTTATCCAAGTAAGTAGCGAGTACACTGCGTGTAACCGGTGTTGATAGACAGAGTCTGTCTGATATTTAACAATCCAAATGAAAACCAGAGCAGTCTCATGGCTCGTGCAATTAGAGGAAGACCCGAGTAGCATCAGTCCATTAGCAGACAGGCAGATGCTTTCTCCTGAAAGCGGGGAGAGATGTGGAGAGATTAGCTCCAAGTCTGAAGGCCTAGACTTAATTTAGTTGTTCCCTGCTCCACAACCTCAGCAGGTAAAAACATCGTGTGTTCTTCAGGCACCAGAGAGTCTAATTCCGGTGGCACCTTGAACAGGCTGGCTGATAGGAAGGAAAATGAGGAAAAGAGAGCAGTGAGAAAGGCAAGACTTTAATGATTTTTAGATTCCTTTGTTTCTACTTACCCTTTTGCGGGCACTTGTGCTTACCCTTCGGCTTAAAATCCTGAGTCGCTCAAAGTGGGATGGCAAAGTGATTTTTAGCTGGCTGTATACAGCTGAAGTGAAGGCAGATCTTCAAACGTGGCTTCTCCCAGCCATTTCAAACACTAGTGAAGCCCGTGCATTTAGCAATAGCCAAGCTTGTCTTAGTAATGCTTTTTAATAGGGCTCATTGATTGTAGGTGTGTGATCTGTCAACTTCTTTTTTTGAATGGTTTATCAGCAAGGGTCTAGAAGGGGCTGGATTTTTATACGGTCTCAGAGAAAACTCTTACACAACTGAGGTGCAGCCAGTGTTAAATCTGCTGTCTTGGTCCCTGAATGATAGGTCACTCTTCTGCAGAAAGCTTCTTTCTGTTTTGCTCCTACCTTTGTGGAAGGAAACACAAAATACTGCGTGCTGAAACGTGTCCCCTGAGCTCCTCCCAGCTGGAAGCAAGGACAGTGTATGAACTGGGTGGCCTTACAAAGTGCCATAATTGTGGTCTCTGTTTTGCTTCCTGTTCAGTTCCTAACAATACCTAATATTTGGGCTGCTTTCTTTTGGCAGCTGAGTGCTGAGCTGACATTTTGATGGCACTATTTATTGTAACCCCAAGGTCTCGCTCCTGAGCGGTAATGTTCATCTCGGAGCCCATCACTGTACATGGGAAGTTAAGGTTATATTTTCCCATGTGCATCACTCTACACTTATCCACACTGAATTTAATTTGCCATTTCGTTGTCTAGTCACTCAATTTCATAAGGTCCTGTGATTTTTCACCGCTTGCCCTCGTGCCTACTGCCCTGAACGAGTCTGTATCGCCTGCAAACTTGGTCGGCTCAGTGCTCAGCTGCCTTTCCAGGTGAGTTATGGAAAGAGCAGCGGGTCTCAGCGCAGGTCCCTGGGGTACCCCACTGGGTGTAGGGTAGGTTTCCTCTGCCAGGCATTTGCCATTTACCACTAATTTCTGGTTATGTCTTTTAATCAGTTATTTCAGTCAGCCGTGCAGGGACCTCTTTTGCCACGGGTGCCGAGTTCCTTTAAAATCCTGTGGTGAAGGAGTTCTCCAAAGCCTTTGGGAAACCCACGGCGGCTGCGTTGACCGGTTCGCTTCTTTGAGCTGTTCAGAGAAGCGGGTTGATTTTGTAAGGCAGGACTTCATTTGATGAAAACTGAAATTTGACTCTTCCCAGACGTGTGCCCACTTGGTCTATTTGTTATTACAGTCTCTATTAACTTAACTGGCATACAGACATCAGGCTTGCAGATTGCTGTTCCCTGGAGCTTTTCTGGAACCTGTATTAGTAGTTGGCAGCACATTAGCCACACGGGAGACCTCGAGTAGCAGGGCACTGGGGAGAGGGATGACACATCAGCATTAGTAATTCAGCTCTTCTGCCTTTGAATTTTCACTCTCGGATGAATGCTTTCTGGTGCCAGGCATTTGTTACCTCACACACGGCTTCTCGAGTGCCCGGCACAACAGAATTCCTGGTACTCGCCGACGTAATGGTAGTCCTAAATTAAAATCAGATCAGTTGTTAAAAAGTGGGTGAAAAAATATATGACTCCTGCTTCTATTACTACTTGCAAGTTTTAGTAATCTACTGCTCTGTTTGGTTTGATTTTGTGTATTTTCATTTCCTTTGCTGGTGTCTGAGAGAGCAGTGCAAACGGCTGAAGAAAGGGCAAGATTTCATGTGCAGAGAAGGAGACTTTAAAAATCCTGAAAATATATAGAGTGGTTATTTCAATTATATAAATCTGAGATGCCATTTGAAACCTCGGTACTTTAGAAACAGTCAGATGGAAGCAGTATTTTTAATTTGACAGTTTCCTTTTAATAAAGCCACATATGGCCTCCATCAGTAATTATCAGTCTTCAATCACATTAGTCAAATTTGAACTCGTGGGTAATAAACGTGCACCAGCATCATGCCTGGTTTCTGAGTGAGGCTTTTGGGATCCTTCAATTTGGGGGAATATTCTTTTGTCCTTCCTCATTACACAGCTCTTGTTCAAAGCTGAGCAAAACTACGAGTTTTATTAAAAAGAAGTGTCTGAAGGAGAAGTTTGGGGTCACAATCTGCCATTTCTTTGGACCAAGCTGTGTCAGTGTTTGCATTATATATTCAGATTTTAGGGATTCAGAACTGGTTTTTAGTCACCCTGGGCTCACATTTTGAATCCATCAGGTATTTCAGCTCTTTTAACTCCCTGAAGTGGGGTTCCCACCCCACGAAGCAGAAGAACATTGTGGGTGAAATGCTTGCCAGCAGGTCCTTTTGTTGCCTGAAAGCGAAAAGCAAGGAGGCTCCTCAGGTGTCTGCAGAAGCATCACTGCAATTTCAGGGCAAAAGCTCAGCTGAAGAAAGCTGCTTTCCACGCAGGGTGGAGGCAGAGCAAAAGATTGTCTGTTCTCGTGGTTTGGATCTTAAGGAAATGGGCTTTTGTGGCCCTTTATGGGGTCCCACCTGATGTAAAAACCGGCAGCTCTGATCCTCCGCCTTCGCTTTGCTCTGCGTTTGGTGTCCTGTCAGCCCCTGGTGGGGGAGAGATGACTGATTCTCTTGTTCTTCTGCCGTGGGCACTCGGGGGGCACAAGGTGTGATTCATCCCAGACCCGCTGCTCGGTCTGATACCCCGTCCTCCCAGTATCCCAGGCTGAGCAAAGAATGCTGTTGTAACTGGAATTATGACGCTTTCTTCCGGTTATGCTTAAAGACTTTGCCCATTATAGGAAGAAAGAACTTGTGTATCGATAAGCTTTCAGCTTGTCAAGCTGAAGGTAGGGAAGGTGGAGAGAGAGAAAAACAGGGCAAAAATGGCCAGGTAATGAGGTAAAATAAATTACATATAATACGTGGTACTAGCGTGATGTGCGTTTAGCTTGAATGGTTTGGCAGGCAGAGATTAAATGAAAATTTACCTATAGTACTGAGCACTGCTTATGTAGTGGGTTTGATAGTGATTTTGCTCCTGCTCTTTCATTTTTTTCAATTACTGTGGACAGACCAGGAAATTGAAATACCCTCATAATTCTTCACCAACACAGGGGAATACAGTGTAAAAGAATTGCTGAGTTCTCTTCCCGCCCCACTTCTGGAATGATAAATACACGCGCTTCACAGAGCTGCAGGCTTCAGGAAGGCATCCCCACATCCCTCCCCACCTCATAGAGAAATCTGGGGTTTGCCTTGACAAAAGAAATCTGGGGTTTGTAGAGAAATCTTCGGGGTTTTGCCTTGGCAACGTGTCTTGGGATCGTCAGAAAGAGGGCAAGGAGCAAGTTGGATGTGGGAGATCCAATTTGCTTGGATGTTGGAAAGATCTGGCTGTCAGATTTGGTACTGAGGAAATAAATCCCTCCTAGATCTGAACGGCAAAAAAACTTGGAGGCCTTTTGTCTGAGGTTGTGCTCTCCATGAGGATCACCTGCTAGGGTTAAATATGCTCATTACACCCATCTTAAATCTGGTTCATTACAGGGACCTTGAGCATTGGTCTCCTGAGGACTGGATTGCTCACAGCTACATATAGTACTTTGAAAACTGTAGGAGAGAAACTGTTTAACAAGAGGATTTTGAAAGTTTGCTTTACACATAAAATAGGTATGAAAGAAGACACACAAGCTATTTATTGGGGTTTTTTTAAAGGAAGAAAAGAAAAAAGGCAAAGTGGGACTTCGGGTAATGATGATAAGAGATGTTATGCAGGAGATGTTCTGGTCTTTGGGAACTTTTTGAAGACATGCCAGGGACAGGGCTGAGCTGTGGGCTTGTGCGTGGCCAGCAGGTCATGCCAGCAGAGATAGATGCCACTTTGCCTTCTTAGTACCTGGCATCTCTCATATAGGACCATGTATATCCACACATGGGCATTTTCACACGTGCCTGGAGTGCTGCTAAGATAACAGTGTTGAACTTCAGGTTTGGTATCAGGGATGGCATTCTCTGGCCACAAATCAGCCATTTGTGCTTCCCTTTTAAGTGTATAATGGCAGTGATGATAGCAATAATAACAGAGAACAGTGGGGAAGTTGCTGTAGGGTGTAGGAGACCTCAAGGTAAACAGCAAAGCTTGGTTTGTTTCCAGAGCTCCTTTGGAGAGTGCAGCTAACAGAATGCACAGATAAAGTGGGAGTCACCGTACCATTATTTCAGTGGTTGACTTGAAATCCAGCTATTTTGTGTAGGGGATTTGTTATGAGTGTTCTCCCAGCTCCTTTCTGTAGGTCAGGGATGCACAGCTCCCAGCCTGCGTGCCAGCCCTGGAGCCCGGCGCTTCAGTCAGTCCATCCCCTGCTGACTTTTGAGTCCTGGCTGAAACATTCCGGTGTTTGTTTGGCCTTTTATTCTCAAGCTCCCACTTCTTCGAAGCACAGCAGGCCAGCACCATTTCTGCTCCAGAAAGGGCTTTGGTGAGGAGGGTAACTCAGGCCAAGCTGTGGGAATTCCTCCTCAGTCGTGGCCTGCTCCCAGCCACCCCCTTCCCTGGCAGCGAGGGAGCAGGCAGGGACCCAGCTGGGCACAAACCCAGAGGTAAGGAGCCTGCAGCAGAGTCATTGTGTGCCAGTTTAGTAAATCCAGCTTTTCTGGGTAGTGTCACACCTTCCACTTTGGCTGTGCACTTGCAGTCCAGCTGATTTTTCCAGGTTTGGGAATATTTGGCCAGTTCTTCCCAGCTCCTGCCGTGGTGTGGAGCTGAGCCCCACTGTGGCAGTTGGCACAGCTTGATGGGTTTGTTGCCCAACATACCATCATTTCACCAGCAACACAGAGAATAATTTCCAGACTTCACTGGTGTAGGCACTGCCTCCTTAAAACATAGATCGGGAGAACAACTAGCAGATTCCTCCTTTTTTGCGTGTTTATTTTAGGTCTTAATAGACTTAAGTATTTCAGGACTCTGTAGTAAAATAAATGCCTGAGGGAGCCTAAAATGTTCACACATAACTAGGGCTGGCAGGAGAACAAGAATTCAGTGTCATGAAAAATGTAGCAGGCTTGGCGTTCGTCTTGATGAGGAACTAAACACAGTTCTTCAGAGATTTTAATGAAAAATAGAGAGGGAGAACAAGTTGCTGTGCTGTGAGCCCAGGGCTCATTAGCTGGGGCACTCACCTGGATGGTGGGAGACTGGACTTGAATCCTCTGGCCTGAATCCTGCAGAGGATCCAAGTGTCTTTTCTCTGGCTGGGTGCTGTCTTCTCTGCCCGTTCGTGTCTCTTAACGTTGGCCAAAAGTTGAGGTAACCACCTGAGATGCCTCTCCAGCAGCAGGTGGGAATAAGGGTAGTTCTGAGTCTCTTCTGTTGAAGAGTCTGCAGTTCCCTTTGGCGAGTGGTTGGGGGACTCTCCATAAAGAAGTGTCCAACTGGATCCACTCAGCCCAATTTTGAAAGACATCTGAGTTAGCTTTCATCAAAAGGAACAATGGCATTACCAGTATTAGCTGTGTGTTTCTGTTATTCCCTGTACACGTCACAAAATGCTGTAAATCATTTCCAAGTATATTTTAGTCTGCAGGTGGTTTACATTAAGTGGCATAGATTTCTGCAATAAAGTAATTCGTTTCTAACAGAAGAAGCATCTGAAACTTTTTTCCACTGTGGTGTGAGGTAAAAAATAACAAAGGTGTCCATTAATGAGAGAGGTGCCTGGAAGTAAAGGGGCAAGGAGAAGTGAGATGGAAGGAAGGAGAGAGGGAGAGGTTTCCCTGGCTGCTGAAGGGAAGGCTGAGCCCTCGGAAAGCCGTGTCTCTGGGAGGTTGTAGGTGCTGTGATGTAGGTGGCACTGCCTTGCCTTTATTAGATGTGTTGAGCAATTCTCAGAGGTAGGCTGCCTGCCGGCTCTGTGGCGGTGGATTCATAACCTTTGCAAGGGATGGGAGGCATCCAAGATAAAAACAGAGTATTCTGCAAAAGAAAAAGGAGAGGGAACATGCGTTTCTGCCCCCGAACTGGGATCCTGGCAGGAGATGCCTGAAGCAAGAAGATAATTTGGTGCACTCTGTCCAGCGACTTTACATTCAGCTGGCATGGGAGCTGCTCCTTCAAAGCCTGGTTTATAGAAAACTAGAGGGGCTTTTTGGTTTTCGTTATGGATAACATCAATGAAGGCTAATCTGAGCTGGGGGTGGGAGGGGAAGAGCTGGATGCGTTTTAATCCATGAAAACAGACTGTAGCCATAAAAATGTCAAATAAAGCAGTTGTGTTGTATATTATTGTTTATAATGAATTGTTTTCTGCTTTTTCTGCTAATCAGGCATTTTCATAAATGTATTTTCCTTCCAAATGGATATGTTGTTGTTCCCATGGAGCAGCTGCAGTAACATATTGTACTTGCATGTTAGGATCTTTTTCTTTCAAATGGAATGATGTATGAGTCATTTATGCCTCAAACATAGTAAAACTTATTATACCATCATTTATACCACATCTTCTGAAATAAACAGATCCGAAGAGACACTTGCCGTGAAAGTTGGATTCCTGAGGGTTTGCATGGGCTGATGCATGGCTTTTATTGAAAAGGAATTGGTGTAGAGTTGTTAGTGTGGCTGCCTGCTCACCTCAGCACACACCAGCTTAAGGGCAGTGGGATAGAGGGGTTTGTATAGAGTGCAGGGATTAACATCCTCCTCTCTTCCGGGGGATCTGATTTTGAAGTATCCTGTGGTTTGTTTACTACTGGTGGATGTAAAAATTCTGACCAAGAGTTCACTTTGCAGGCTGTAACCTCTTCAGAAGTAGTGAATGATTATTGGGGCTACTTAGGCTACCTGAAAGAAGGAATGCAAACAGCACGAAGGAAAGAAAGCACCTGGGATAACTGAGGGAGAGAGCTAAGACTATGCCTTTGTCTGTACCTCCTCCCCGTAGAGAGCACGGCATCTGGAGTGTGGGAGGCTGAATCAAATACCGTGCAGTAGCAGCGCCTGCATCAGAGAGCTGCGCACGCCTGTTGGGCACCAGCATGCCAAAGTGCAGAAGGAACGAACCCCGGGCAAACCCGGTTGCAGTTCTGTGCTTCTCTTCCTCTCTGCGCTTACAAATTGCGTTGGGGTTTGGTTTGGCAGTGTCCCTGCCTGCTCTCTCCCTTACAGAGCGCTGCATTGTCAGGGATCATACAAAATTAGTTGCTTTGTGCCGATCTGAATGTGGGCAAAGTCAAGCCATGAGTTGGCTTTTTCAGGGGCTGCACTGGTAATGGGTTGCATTACCTCCCTTTGTAAGAGGGGCATTGTGAGAATACAGATGGAATCTTGCCCGGAGAACCTGGTAAAAACCCGTCTTTTTCAGAAAGAGGGAAAAAGGCCGTCAAATAAGCAATTGGTTTGTGTCTTTTTGCTGTCGGTAAGTGCCGTGGTAGGTGTTTTGGCAGTCCAGATTTAGGAAGGGTGATGTGAGGGAATGGATCATCTTGGAAAGATGTGCAATAGAGCGTGTGAGGAATTTGAGTTTTACAGGGCAGGGCTTCCAGGCCGATGCCTGAAAATGCTGTCTGTGTAGCAATCTGCTGTTCCCTGGCAGGTTTTACAGGTACTGAGAGGTGCTCCTTGAAACCACAGCGCTGCAACATTACTGCTGTTGCAGAGGCTGATCCAGCTTCTGCCGGCCATCCTGCCCTTGAGAGGGAAGTTGTTTGCAGAGCGCTCAGACCAGACTTTCCTTTCATCTCTTCTCAAAGGGATGGATAAACCTCTGTCTGGCGGCAGATTTGGATGGCCCAGTTGGCGTCTCCCTTCTCCTTGGACAAAGGCCCAAGGATTCTGGAAGCAGCTCGGTAAAGAGAGCTCGTTACCCTTGGCTCCAGCCAGGCGTAAACAAGTATTTTTCTCTACTTTGGAATTTTCCTTATATGTATTTTGGCCCAATCTTTTGGGCCTTTTCTATTTTCGCTGAGATAAAACCTCTTAGAAGTAACCAGTGTGGTTTATTTGATTTTGTTTTTTTACTATTCTGAAGTGGTCAGATTGGCAAAGAAAGAAAGATCGTGTTATTACTGCTGGATTTTATAGTTATACTCTGTGAAACTTTATTAGACCCCCCCCTTCTGTTCATTAGCTCATAACTTTATGAAAAGCACTTTTGGACAGAAGTTTTCCGTGTTTAGTCTGAGGCCAAAGGGATTCTTTTACCTCCATCCAGCGTTTTCTGACCTACCTAAGCTGATGTGACGGGTTTGTGTATTTTCTTAAGGAATGTTAAGTCTCTGCTCTTCTGAACTGGAAGGGATTGCTACCTGTATTTGAAAGTCGTGGTTTTAAATTCTGCATGTAGCTAGAGCCCAATAAAGTCCTGCCGAGTATAAACACAGCTAGAGAGTTACAGAATTAAAAGCTATCAAATACAGGGTTTATGTAACTGGTCAAAATAGGTTGTATTTTAGATCGCAATCATTTCTTACCGTGGAAGAGAGTGACTAAAAATGTGCTTTCTGAATCATCTCACCGGTCAAAAAAATTACTGTTTATATATTCAGGCCGCAACGAGGGACTTTGTTGTCCCTGTGTGGATGTGGGGTTTTACTTTAATGCTGGATTTCCAGAGGTGCCTAAATAAAGAGTCCAGCTTTCTCCGGGTTCTCAGTAACCCAGGGCTTTTTATTGTTCTTGTTTTTCTAAATCATCCCTCAACGAGAGGAGGCTTTGTCCAAAACCTGGCCCTAAAATGCCACCCCTGGCCCCCTTGAGCACAGCTGCCTCGGGGGCTTCGGAAGGAGCAGGCTTTGGTGGTCATGTGGCGGGTTTTCATTTAAGCTTTCCAGCTCCCTGCCTGTGGTGCTCTATTTGTTTCTGAGGTAGAAACATTTTCTCCGCATGGGCAAAGCTGATAAGTTCTGTTCCAGCAGAGAAATAAATTACATGCTAGATGTAATGAGACATCAATGTCCAGTCAATGTCCCGTTGCTCGCGAGAGTGGTGCCGCCTGAGACAACAGTCGATAATTTTCTGGTAATTCTCTTAATTCCTCCCCTCCCCAAAATTCCTTTGTTAAGGAGTTGCATTTAATATCGCAGGGAAGGGGGGCTGAAGCCACCAAACTTGAAAGCGAAGCAGGAAGGGAAGGGGTTTTGAAAACGGAGCAAGGAAGAGCTGAGGAGAATACCTCCTGTGCTGCTTCACCTTCAGGCGTACAGACCCTGGGAAGTTCAAGGCTTCTTCTCTGGTTTGAGAAGTTTGATGCTTCCTTGCAGGACTGCTCTCTCCTTTCTCGGTGCTAGACTTATGCTTCTGTAAGCAAACCGTGGTTCCTTGGTTTTTATTGGTTTGCAGCTTTATTGGTTTGCTTTATTTCATTGGGAGAACACAGGGTGCAGCAGCACGACGTTTTCTCTTTCCCCGTGGCCACCCAGCAGCAGGGCTGGTCCTCATGGGGCTGTGCTGGGAGGCCTCCAGCTCACAGCGGGACATGCTGGTCCCTGGGGCAGCTTTCCATCAGGAGCTGGTAAAGATGACAACAGTCATCTCATCCCTCCTTCTCCTCCTCCTCTGTGAGGCCAAAACCCCCATCTTCTGAACTAGCTAATGGTCCAAAAAAATGCAGCTAACAGGGATATAAATAACCACAGTAAAAGCAGTAACGAGTTTGGATAGTGAGAACTAAGACGCTGGTTTTATAGATGGGGTTTATGGAATGCTATTTTTGTTGCTCTTTGGTAGCTCCTATTGAAACCTCTTGAAATTGCCACCTGCCCTTCTGAGAAAACAAGTTGTATTCCGTGGTCTGCAAACAGACAGTCCCCTCACTAAGAGCTGCTCTGGGTGCTTGGCTTCCAAGGCAGGTTCCCTTTGTACCAGAGTGTGAGACAGCGGCCACACCAGTAGCAAAAATAAGCCAAACTGGCATCATCCCTACCAGTGCTTGGGCTGTCCCTACCAACCAGTGCCTGGGCTGTCCCTACCAGTGCTTTGGCTGTCCCTACCAACCAGTGCTTTGGCTGTCCCTACCAACCAGTGCTTTGGCTGTCCCTACCAACCAGTGCTTTGGCTGTCCCTACCAACCAGTGCTTTGGCTGTCCCTACCAACCAGTGCTTTGGCTGTCCCTACCAACCAGTGCTTGGGCTGTCCCTGCCAACCAGTGCTTGGGCTGTCCCTACCAGTGCTTCAGCTGTTTTTCTCGGCTAGGGCCTGGTAGAGGTGAGAACTCCAAATTTAGCTAATTAGTATTTATTTTGATTCCTCTTTCCATTACTTCTTACTGTCGTGGGAGGAAAGGGGGTGGGAAATTACCTGATTCTGAAAACCAAATGATTTGTGACTCATTCTTAGAGATTTATTTTCTCTTCGACAAGCCTCTCCCCTACTCCCTTCTGAAAAAAAACCCTAACAAAGAACCCCCACAAAGCCCAGCTCCTCTGCTGCTCTTCAGGATGCATTTCCAGCCCGGTACAACAAGATTTTTCCAACCCCCCGCCCCCAACTTAGCCCAAAGCAACACTGACAATACCGAGTCTGTAGGCTACCACAGAGTCCTGCTGGAAGAATGATAAACCAGATGTGACATGGCTCAGCCCATTTCACCTCTAATAATAAAAAGTCATGGATGGGAAGAATAAAAAAGCAATTTTTTTTTTCAAAGGTTACCTTTTTTTCGGTGATTATTCTTTATGAATTGCCATCTGTAAGAATATCAGCATCCAGAAAAAAAATTGCAGTCTTTTACAAAGGTCAGGATTGAGGTGGAAACTTGGTAAACTCTTCAGCCCCATGGCTGAGTGACTACAAGACACAGAGAGACCAAGAGCAGCGTCCTCCCTACACCCGTCACAGTATGTGCCAGCAGCTCCATTTGTGATGCTCCATTCCATTTCTGGAAATGAAAAAAAGGAAAGAAAGGAGGTTTTCTTTTACTGGTTTTTGCTTGTGTTTGTGGTGGGTTTGTAGTTTGGGGGTTTTCATGTGAAAATCCTGGCAGGGATATGGGAAGAGCTGGGTTCTGTCCCCAGTACTGGGTGATGCTGGCCTAGGTTTGGTGAATAGGATGGGGAGGGACTCTTTATCAGGGAGTGGAGCGAGGGCAACAGTTTTAAACAGTGAGAGGGGAGGTTTAGATGAGATATGAGGAAGAAATTCTTTACTGTGAGGGTGGTGGGACACTGGCCCAGGTTTCCAAGAGAAGCTGTGGCTGTCCCATCCCTGGAGGGGTTGAAGGCCAGGCTGGATGGGGCTTGGAGCAACCTGCTCTGGTGGGAGGTGTCCCTGCCCAGGGCAGGGGGTTGGAACTAAATCTTTGAGGTCCCTTCCAACCCAACCCGTTCTGTGGTTCTGTGATTCCCAGCAGATGCTCTCAATGGAGAGGTGATATGTCTCAAGTGGAGGGATGGGTTAATCAAAACATTTTGCAATCTGCCATTGAATTCATCAAGTTGCTTCTGTCCCAAACTCCCACCCTTCAAAAAACTGAAAAGCATTAAGCATCTTTTTCTAAAAGACATGGGTCCTATCACTTAAAATTACCTTCTGAGCAGAATGAGGATTTTCACTTTTGTGGAAATAGCTCTCTGTTCTCCTTCCAACATTTTGTGTGCCCACTTGTAATTAATATTGGAGGAAATAAAGTGGAAAGTTCAGTTGAGTTGAGCAGAATAGATCCTAAAAATAGAACCCAGATGCTAGGGATGCTTGAGTTCTGAGTTCAGCTCTTGAACTTTCTGCCTGGCTGAGCGGACCTTTGCTCCGCACCGGGCTCTTGTATCGTAAGGTAATTCCTTTAGAAAATCATATAATTATAATAAAAAAGGCAGTGAGAGCAATGCACTTCACTTAGGATAGCCTGTCAGTTAAGGCTCAGATTCTGCAATTTCTTTACAGACAAAACCCCCATTTCAGGCGAAGATGAGCGCTGCCTGAACCTGGGATTGAAGACGGAGCTGCTGTGATCACGCAGTCTGACCCCTGTAAGAACAGGGCACTCCATTTAGCAATCTGCTGAGCAGCAGCTGTTACATTTCTGAACCCACCAAAATGCCTCCAAATACGAAGTGTTTGCTTCAGAAGTGAGCTTTGGTTCTAATGCATAGCCGTTTTTCTTAAGAAATCTCTCTCTTTTTCAGAAGACAGTTACAAGCTTTATGTTACAGACTGTGATTGTTACGCTACGCTTCCAAGACGAAGAAGAAAAAAAAACCCCAAATTACAATATTTCAGGCCAGCCTTCCTCTTGCTTTCTAATGGGTTGCTTTTGTTTTCAAATCAATGTCCTCTGATTATGGTCTTGCAAAGTTTCAGCTCTCACAGTTTACAGAAGCAGTTGCTACTTTGTGAGTTAAAATGCGCGTCTGGACAACACACCTGGTTTGTTTAGAAGTAAGAACTTGTCAAGGAAATCCAGGAGAGGTGGATGGCATTTGTACTTACAGTTCACACATGAGGTGTAGTCCCAGTTCGTCAGCCCTCAGAGTGGTTTGCAGGTTGGAAAATCCACTTCCCAGATGAGGGGTATAAGGGTCATAATCTGTTATGGGTACAAACAAAGCAAAGCAAACCAAAACCAATCAAATGGAAAACTTGCAGTAGGTGGCAAACACCAATTTTCTGTTTGAAAGCATTTCTTTTTAAAAGAATTCTTGGCACATAGTTCTCACTGGAGTGTTTTTCACTATGGATGGGGTTATGCAGTCTTATGTATGTGTGTATATATATATATATATCTAAAAGACCGTCTATGCATGTATCACCTTGTGGAGATCTTCACGGTAGCTACAAGGGTTGACTGGTGTAAGTAGATAAAAAGACCTGTGTTGGTTATAGATACCCCTTCTCTGTGTGCTGTGCCACACCACTTTTCAGTAGTTGTATTTGCATGTAGAGTTTTAATTAAGAGATAACTGTCACTGCAGGTTGACTGCAGAAGGCTGCAGCATCCAGCAGCGAGATAAATGCCAATGCCAAGTCATACAGGTTGGAGAGCATACGGGGAGTTCATGATAAAAATATGGGTTTACAATTAAAACTCACTTATTAATAACTTACCACCTTGGATGCAGAGCTCCAAAATCTGGTTCCTTAGAGCTGTACATACCAGGTGTGGGGTTATCGGGGGGGG
>VZTM01027480.1:303027-328618 GCA_013400555.1 Jacana jacana
TTTCTGGGGTCAATCTATGTGTTGGAAAGGGAAACTTGGATGCGATGGGTGAACTCGTTAGGGGGGGTGTAGGTGCCCTGTTGAAGCAGAGAGTGTTACAGCTTTCAACACGCTGGGAAGTCCTGGAACAGATTGCAGAGATTCATCCCAGCTTGACTCGGGAGGGCTCCAAGTGTCCTTCTGCCGGCTGGAAAGCGTTTGGCTTTCTAATTAATTTAGCCAGAAGACACGTTATTGCTGACCTTCACAAACCACTGCTTGGCTGATCCCGCTTCTAAAAGATCCCATTATCTGTTTTATTAAAAAAAAATAATAAAAAAAAAGGCAACCTGTCTTTTCCTGTTGTGAGAAGCAAGTACAAAATGGATATATATAGCTACCGTTAGTGAGCCATTATATGTACAACATATTTTTCCTCAGTATGTGGTATGTTTTGGGGTTTATATGACATAATAGTGCCATTTAAAATAATGTGAAATCTTCATTTCCCTGAAGCCACCAGCAAAAATCCCATTAATTTAAGTAAAGAAAGGAGATGCCTACCTTGCAATCTGTAATTTAATAGCATTTTCTTACTGACACTGAAGCCGGTAAGTACTCTTTTACCACTAACTTCAAAATAAGGCTCTCCCCCTCTGTCTTTGAGATGCAGATAGAGGATGTTTTCTCCTCCAGTCTCGGTGACAGGGGCTGCCAAAAGCTGCGAGAGGAGAAAACGCACTGCTCTGCTGTAGCTAAACAGCCTGAACAGAGCTGTCTCCCCTTCCATCGCCTTAAGCAGCTGTCAGGAGTTGTGTGGAAGAGTTAGGGGGAGGATATCCGCCTCCTGATGGAGAAGAAAATAAGGGCCCTTCACTTTTTCTGTAGTGAAATTACTTTGGCAAAGTAGGAACTCGCGCTACGAAGGGACTCGGTGATGCCGGGTGCTGAGAACTAATCTCGGTCTTTGAACACAAGTTGGGCACTGAGGCTCGCAGAGCAACAAAGGACCCCATGGATGGCTACAGGCTTGGGGCAGTGTGGCTGGAGAGCTGCCTGGCAGAAAAGGACCTGGGGGTGCTGGTCGACAGGAGGCTGAACATGAGCCAGCAGTGTGCCCAGGTGGCCAAGAAGGCCAAGGGCATCCTGGCTTGCATAAAGAATAGTGTGACCAGCAGAAGTAGGGAGGTGATTGTCCCCCTGTACTCAGCACTGGTTAGGCCACACCTTGAGTCTTGTGTCCAGTTCTGGGCACCTCAGCACAAGAGAGATATCGAGGTGCTGGAGCGAGTACAGAGGAGGGCAACAAAGCTGGTGAGAGGCCTGGAAAACAAGGCTTATGAGGATCGATTGAGGGAGTTGGGGTTGTTTAGTTTGAGGAAGAGGAGGCTGAGGGGAGACCTCATCACTCTCTACAACTGCTTGAAAGGGCACTGTAGAGAGGTTGATGCTGGTCTCTTCTCACGGGCAATGAGCGACAGAACAAGAGGGAATGGCTGCAAGCTGCAGCAGGGCAGGGTTAGGCTGGACATGAGGAAAAAGTTTTTCACGGAGAGAGTGGTCAGTCAGTGGAATGGGCTGCCCAGGGAGGTGGTGGAGTCCCCATCCCTGACTGTGTTTCAGAGTAGACTGGATGTGGTGTTGAGGGATCTGGTGTAGGGGAGAACTTGTAGAGTAGGGCTGATGGTTGGACTTGATGATCCCAAGGGTCTCTTCCAACCTAAATGATTCTGTGATTCTGTGATTCTGTGACTTTTCCTGAAGTAGAACCTGATCTTAAGAACGTGTAGGTTTGTAATTACAAATGAAAACAAACAAGGTGGGTTTGTTTTCCCTTGTTGGTATCATACTGGCAGCAAAATGTCTGAATCTGTTTGAGGAGTTTTGTATTTCAGGGCCCTGCAGAGACTTTCTGGGTCATCTCTTCCAGCCCGCCCACCCCGCAGCAGCAGGAGATCATTACTCCTGCTTCTCTTCCATCCTACTTTTCTCCTAAATGCCATGTTCCAAAAGTGTCTGATACTATTTTCTCTAAAATACATCTGGTGAAGATGCAGCATGTAATTCATCTGCGCACCCATCGGTGTTGAAGCAAAGTGCTTCCCAGGCATGTGATGACAGATAAAAGATGAAAGCTCAGTAGCTGTTGGATTTGTTCTTCATAATAAGAATATTCCTTCTTCAAAATGGGATATAAATAAGCTTAAGTGCTGCCAATGGCTGTAGTTTAAGGGCAGGGGTGTAGGTGATGCTGTAAGGGACGGTGAGCTGCGGGCTGCAGCCTGGTGGAAGCTCCCTTGGGGCTGTGGGGCTCTGCCCCACACTGCCCCAGCCCCATCTTGCTTCACTACTGGTACCCACTGGGAATTCCCAGAGGAATTGCTTTCCCTAAGCAAGCCTTACACTTACTAAGCCTCAATATACTTCATATAGAAAGTCCCAGGCCTCCCTGTGCCTCCCATTATCACCAGTCTATCGGTGGTAGTCTTCCCCATCATTAATTCGCTGTCTTTTTATGAGTTGCATTTATCATACTTGTCCCTTTCAGCTTTTCCATATGTGACATCAGCTGTGCTTCCAACTTTCATTTCATCCCAGTTTTAGACGAGCCACGATCTTGGCACAGAGCAGCCCAATTTTTTTCACGTAATCACCCTGTAGGTATGTATTTAACGTGGCCATTATTAGCTCAGGTGTATTGCTTTGTTAATGTGCTCCTTACAACCCATTTGCAATGGGGTTTACGTTCTTTGGGGACTCTTACTACATCCTTAGCGATTTTTTTCGCGTCCTCACGCACTGCTCTGTTGAGTCTGTTCCTGCTGGAGATCACCTCTATTTTGCTGCAAATCTCTTTTTGGCATTTTCACATGAGAGAATTTTCTCCAAAATACTTCAAGGTAATTGGAAGGCATGGATTTTCGATTATGGAAATGCCAAGAAATTAAAGTGTGTTTATTCTCATAACTAACCTAAAAGATGAGACTTAAGTACTCCTAAACCCAATATAGTTTCTCGTGAAAAATAGCTTACTATCTTATATCAAAGTTACAGAGTAAAAAGAAGAGCATTTGCTTTTCTAAAGTATGGGCAGGAAAGTCAAAGAAGAACAGCATAAACGTTTGCTAGGTGTACACTAAAAGAAGCAGAATAGGGGTGGGGGGAAATCAATATTGGTAGTTTTGTGGTTTTCCTTGGAATTAAATATTCTGTGCATCATGGTTTGCTGAGCTGTATTGGAAAAGCGTTATAATCAGTGTAACTGGCTTTTCTCATACCTGCTGATTTTTGTGATACACGACCGTGTTTGTTAAGACTTGAATAAGAGACAGTGCCACGTGTTTTCAAACGCCTTTCCTTCCAGAATGGAAGGCTCCAGAGGAGGGAAAGGGAGGTGGTGAGGGGTCTGGAGAGTAAGCCTTGTGAGGAGCAGCTGAGGGAGCTGGGGGTCTTCAGCCTGGAGAAAAGGGGGCTGAGGGGACACCCGCTCTCTGGAATGAGGGTGTGGAGATCTGGGGTTGGTCTCTTCTCCCAAGTCACAGGTGATGGGACAAGAGGAGGCAGCCTCAAGTTGTGCCAGGGGCGGTTTAGGAATGGATATTAGGAAAAATCTTCATGCTGAAAGGGTTCTTAAGCCTTGGAATGGGCTTCCTGGAGAAGGGCTTGAGGCACCATCCCTGGAGGTATTTAGAAGATGGGTTGACATAGTGCTTAGAAACAGGATATAGTGATGGTTTTTATCAGAGTTAGGTTGATGGTTGGACTAGATGAGGTTAAAGGTCCCTTCCAACCCAGACAACTCTATGATTCTAGAATCCCATGTAAAAATAAAATAAAATTAAATTAAAAAACGTAAAAAATTATGAGGAGTATAGAATCATAGAATCACGTTGTTTATGATGGGTTAAGTTTGGGGTTTTTTCTTCTTACCACGTGGTTTATTCTATAGATGGCAGCGTAGGTTGCTCTCTGTCTTTCCAGTTGGAATCAGAGGGACTCACTGCAGAAACCTGCCGGCGCTGGATGAAGCTGTACAGAAATCCCTGTCCCAGCTGGTTGGCCCAGGGTTCTCATGAAGAACTGGCTCGTGTTGTAACCAGCTCCCTTTTCTCTGCAGACCGTGTAACTTGGTGATGAGAAAGACCTGCCTGCCAGAATTAGGCTTATTTATAAAAAACAGTCAAATCACCACAATTGCAGGGGTTTCTGCACCCCGGGCAGGGGTAACCCAGAGCACCCAAGGGCTGCTGTCTCCGGGGGGCTGCTCGTCACTCGTGACCCCCGTAGCAGTGAGATGATTAATAAATTTGGATAAATGAGAGAATTTACAGAAGAATTAAGGGGCCTTGGACACGACACGTTGTGAGGCAAGAGGATATTTTGTATGACTATGGTTTGTGTAACCAGGGCTTTGTGGTGTGTGGAAGGTGATGAGTGTGAATTGAGGAGGGGAGAGGAAGCAGACAGAGAACAGGGCTGTGCCTAAGCTCCGTAGCTGTTGCTGGGATGCTGGTTTGCTCCAGACAGTGTACATCTGGAACACATTACTGTAGCTCTCCTCTCTGGGCAGAGAAGTCCAAAGCAAGTAAAGGAGGCTTGTTCCAAGCCAAAAAAATAAAATCACAGAGCTAATTCGTAGCTGAAAAAAACAGCTGTTAACTACTACTGGAATTAGTCAACAAATGAAATGTAATGGCTAACTAAATCATAAATAATGCATTAAATACTCCATCAAGAGACAAGCACAAATCCAGGTTGCTGAAGCAAGCAGTGGGAGAGACCAAGGTGTAGCCAAGAAAATCTGGTGGCGCTTTATCTTGGACTTTATCTTGAAGCTGTACCCACTCCCTCCTTCCACATTCCCAAGCTGAGGCCTCTCAAATGTCATTCCCCCATCCTTGCTATTTCCCTGGCTATAAACCTTCACACAGGAGTCACTTCAGTAATAGGAAGTGCTCACTTTCCTTCCAGGACCAAACCTGAGTCTTAAAAAGTCTTAAAATTGATAATTATCTTGTGCTGCTTGCTACAAGGAGAGGTGAATGCCGTGGGAAAGAGTGAAGCCAGGGGTTCGTGGTGAGACTGTTGGAGGATTCTTTCCAGAGAAGCCAATTGATTGGGGCTCAGCAACATGTTTTAGAGCTCTTTAAGACACTATGGGATGGGAGAAGCTCAGTATGAACAAAAAAATTGCCTATAAGTTAAAAATCAGCATGATTCTAGCAGAGTGCAAGGGAGGTGGTGGGCAGGTAATTCAAGCTAATATGATTTCTTGTTCTGTTAAACTCAAATCTCACATGGAGAGGTGCTGCTCCTCTCCAGCATAACTGTCCTGCAGAGTGCCATAAACCCCAGTCGTTACGTGATGGGGAAAAAACCCTCTTTTCCCATAATTTAAATTTAGCTTCACCGTTACGAAGGGTACCCACGCAGGCTGATCTTCCTTTTTTGGCTTGTTGGGTTTTTTTTACATGAAGTAGGTAATAAAGGCACTTCATGTTCTGATACAATTCCCCACCTACAGGCAGCATCATGCTTTATTCAGGAGTAGTGCAGGAGTGGTATTTTCACAGGGTGAGGTCTCTGCTGACTAAATACCGTAAAGAGCCGATATATTCACGGGGTAGATGAGGTAACACTTTCTCTGCTGCTTCTTGGCTTTAATTATCGTTCCAATGAAGGACCAAATGCATCCTGGTGATCTCCTGAAGCTTCACTTGAATCTCTCTTTTCTCCCTGGTGCCTGTTTGATGTTCAGGGAGCCGAAGGGGGGTGTAGTCGTTGCACATCTGGGTTCTAAGAGAACTCGTGCGGATGCCCTCAAGTTTGAGAGGTGAAACATTTCAATGGGTGTTGCTGTGTGTATCTGAGAAACACTGCTCAAACCTCAGATTCCCATCAGAATAACTCCTGGGGTAGGAATTTAGGGCTGTGAGTGTGCATGAGTTTGGAAAACTGTTCCCCTTTCTTTGTGTATTGGAATTGGTTTTTTCCCTAAGTAGAGTTTAGGGAGGAGCGTCCCACCCAAAGAGCAGCCCCGTCTTTGGCCAAGTGTTTCAGTACTCCTGTTCTGCTTAAAGGACTGGAAAATAGAAAATACTGCCTTTTCCAAGTGGTTGTCCAACAAATATTTCACTTCAGTTGGCATCTGCTCCTCTGCCGTCGTGTGTCACGGAGACACTGGGATTCCAGCAAAGCGCTGGAAAACGTCCATTCGAGTAGAAAGTCTTGGCACTGGGTTATGTTTTTTAAACCACTTAAACCAGTTTATTACATGCAATTGTCATATTTTCTTTGTCCATCTCCTTGTATTATTTGAAGCAGGCTCTACTAGCCTTTGGGTGAGACAAAAAAGAAATGATTTGTTGGTGGTGCGAAATCTTGACCTATATTTTAAATTTTTTTTTATTTTTTTTCATAGGTCCTCCCATGCCATCCTCCTCATCTAGTCCATCAGTTACTGAACATTTACACTCCCCTCCTCCATCACCCAATCTCCATGACAACCAGAGGTGGTTATTAAGTACTAATGCCAGCCAGCCAGTTCAGGACTCTGATACAGATGAGGACTATACTGCCAGCTCGTACCTAGTAGAGGCGGGTACTCTTTCAGTGTCTGTCCCAGGTCATGGTAAGAAGAGCACACTTTGTCCATAGTTTGACTACCCTTTTCTTTTCCATCCTCTTGCTAAATTGCCTGGTAAAAATCAAAGAGAACAAAATGACTTGTGTATTTTAAACTGATTTGCCTTTAAATGTCGCATATGATGTTTCTACTGTACTGCAGGATAAGCAGGAGTAGAAAGTAACTTCTAATATAGAAAAGCTCATTTAAGTTATTTAAGAGTGCAATACTTCTATGAAGCAATAGCCATTAATGATCTACAATGTGACGTACTTTGTGACAAGTGGATAGGCTTTAGTCGTACTTTTTAAAGAGTAGGCTGAAGTTGGTGAAACTGTCAGTGATGTTCAGCTTCAGAATAATGTAAATACTCTTTTACTACCTTACCAAGTTCAGCAGGTTCCAGTCATTCCTGTAGTCTGCCTGGGGCAGGAGAATGGGATTTGTACATTACTGGTTAGGGCACTCTGGCCTGGGGGAAGCAATCTAGAGGAAGAGAATTGTGGTGCGAGAAGGCAACCGCAGCTCCTGAGATGTGGTTTCCATCTTCCTCATCCTCCCAACCAGTATGAGTAACCAACAGGAGTGAGGTGTACTGGAAACACTAGTGCCCACTTACACATCATAACATAAGAAACCACTTTTTTACCTTTTTTTTTATTTTATTTTTTAAACTTTTCAAAGCAATAGCCACGGGCTTCCATGTCTGTTGTATGACTGGACAGTTGGTTGTGTGATAGCCTGGAAGAAGGATTTGTGAATTCACAGCAAAGCTTGGAAAAGCTTCTTCATTTTCAAACCATTTGTGCCTTTTGTAAAGAGCTCTCTTACAGAGGAACCACTAGAGGGGGTTTGGAGAAATATTTTCCTACAGATTGCACATCAGTAGATTGGGCAAAATTATTTGGCAGAGTGAAAGCACTAGATGTGAGCTTCTCTCCCTGGCTTTGGTGTGGGGTCTGAAAGGCCAGTCTGCTACCAGCAGTTGTGAGTGTGAATTTGACAACCCCATCGTTTGTTTGTTCTTTCTATGGTTTTTTTTTCCTTGTTAGGGGCTTGGATGTGGATGTTTAAAACTAGCAATGATCATTTTGGTTTTCTGTGATCAAATCAATATTTAACTTTTGAAGAACTCAAAAAAAGGTAATACGATATCCTAACTGGGTGTGTTTTGAAGATGTCTCCTTCCCTCTATGTCCAGGAATAGGAAACCTGATAGAAAATGTATGCATCATCCAAAAAGGTAGCCTGGTTTACTTCAATAAGTCAGTCCATTTAGATTCTTGTATCCACCAGCTCTTCTCCATGCAAAAGCAGGAGAAAACTGGTTGAAATTTCGAATAGTTGGGATGAACTCTTGCTAGTTCCTTAGAAAGGTATTAATTGTTCATCGTTCCTCTTGGTTTTAGCAGTTTTCTGGTTCTGAAATTTTCACTAGTTGCTTGTCAGTCTGAGTTTGCCACATTAAGGAGTGTTCTTTAACCCTTTTCACCCCAGGCTGGCCAAAATATTTCCAGCTCTTCCCATGGCAGGTCAAGTCTTGACCTTTGAGCAGGAGAAAATAAGGGTTTTTTTGATAACATGCAGGTCAAAACTTAACACCGTGGTGTGAGCTGTGTTCTTGATAAGACTTTTGCTAAGCAGAAGCAATGAATTTCAACAAACCTAGAAATTCAACCAAGGCAAGTGTAGGGTGTGCTGCACCCGGGGAGGAATAAGCCCCTGCACCAGTACAGGTTGGGGGCTGACCTGCTGGAGAGCAGCTCCGAGAAAAAAGACCTGTGAATCCTGGTTGACAAGAGGATGCCCATGAGCCAGCAATGGGCCCTGGTGGCCAAGAAGGCCAATGGCATCCTGGGGGGCATCAGGAAGAGTGTGACCAGCAGGTGGAGGGAGGTCATCCTCCTCCTCTACTCTAGCCTGGTGAGGCCCCATCTGGAGCACTGTGTCCAGTTCTGGGCTCCCTGGTTCAAGAAGGACAGGGAACTGCTGGAGAGAGAACAGCAGAGGACTACGAATATGATATAGGGCCTAGAACATCTCTCTGATGAGGAAAGGCTGAGGGACTTGGGTCTTTTTAGTCTGGAGAAGAGAAGGCTGAGGGGGGATCTGATCAATACCTAGAAATACTTCAAGGGTGGGTGTCAGGAGGATGGAACCAGTCCTTTTTTGTGTGGTTCCCAGTGAGAGGACAAGAGGACATGGGCACAAGCTTGTAGATAAGTTCCATCTCACCATGAGAAGGAACCTCTTTCCTGTGCGGGTGGCAGAGCCCTGGAAGGGGCTGCCCAGAGAGGTGGTGGAGTCTCCTTCCCTGGAGACATTCAAACCCGCCTGGACACGTTCCTGTGCAACCTGTGTGGGGGATGAGTTTTGAACCATTTAGGAGGAGAAAGGTACTAGCAGAAAATAATTATATTATTGAACTGGCTTCATTTCTGTTGACCTCGTGTGAACAGCAAATCACATCACCCCGTCTTTAGTCTATGCAAGCGTCCCTTTGGTTTACTTCAGTCTGAGTTCATTTGATCAATGTGGTTTATTTGATGAACTCCTTCAAAATTTGAAGGTTTAGATGATGTATTTAGAATGATATTAATCTAAGCCTTTGAGTTTGATTAGTTTGTTTTGTTGACCAAAGGGAATTAGCTTTCATTTGAGGAATTAGCCAAAAGAGAAAGGAGAATTGCTAAGAGTCCATCCTCCAATGCCTACGGTGTGAGGAGAAATGCCTTCACGGAGGTATTGCTGGTAGCTTTAAAGATTCATATCAAGTGATGACTGTGTGGACAGTTTGCTGGGATTCATTTCATTTCTCTACAAGCAGCGTGTTCACAGGTTGTAAAATTCAGGAGGAGATCAGTTTTCAGAACATCAGTCACAACAGTGTTCCTGTCCGTAGCACCTCCAGTTTATATCCTACTTGTTGTTCCTCTCCTCCGTGGTGTACCTCGGAATACTGACGCCCTTCCAGCAGTCGGCCTGTTTGTCCACTGGTTTCAGGGCAATTGACTAGTTTTACTGGTTTTATAAAGAAGAGCAAATGGGTTTATAAGAAACGGGGGCACCTGAGTATGTCTGGAGGGAAGAGGAACGGCTGAAGCGAGAGGGAGAGGGAATACGTGAGGGAGGAGAGAACTCTTGAATGTGGCTGAGGTGGAGAGGGGTTTTTTGTGTAATAAAGTCTACTTACAAACAATAGAAGGCATGTAAAGTCTGTATTTAAGCATCTTGATAAGCCTCTTAATCTTTTTCCACTAAAATTATGGATTAGTCAGAATTTGGAGGGGAATTTATTGAAATTGGTAGTAGCTTATCTTTCAATGCAGGCATGTGTTATAATGAGAAACACAGGGCTAAATTCTTAGATTAAGCAGAGAGTATGAAGAAAATATATAGTTAGAAGTTAATGCTTAGAACTGACAACTGAGGTGAAGAGTCTGAATTAGGAATTCCAATTTGAGGATTTCCATCCCCTAAATTTGAAACATTGCAGCAGAACCATTGAATGCAATATACAGATGTATTTCCCGGCAGCGTTTGTGCAGTGTGTTTGAACATTGAAGCTGTACAAGGTCTCTTGTAACAGTTTATGATGATAGTACATCTGGTGGGAAGAACTGGAAAAATATTCCATATAATATAAAATGGTTTTCAGTTGTTCTTGATCAAGGGTCTGCCAGGTGACGCACAGGTAACATGATTTTCCACCATATGCGAGTTGCAGATTGGTGGGCTTTGCAGGAAAGTTTAGCCATTTTGAACCTAAAAGAGAAAGAATTTGGAAATCTAGAGCACAACTCTGAATTTTAAGTGGGGAAAGGGAAAAAATAATCCAGTAAGGCTGGTTGACTGGTAACAGCCAAGAACTCTTCATAGTCAGAGGTCTCAATGTCGGACATAGGCCAGATCTTCTGTGGTATAATTGTTCCATGAATGTAATCTGATGATAACTCATTAGAACTTGATGGGAGAGCTTATAGAAAAGTACCTGTCGTACAGAAACCATTAATATTTCAAGAAGCCAAAAGCAAAACCTTCTGCTTTTGCACCAGCACCAGAGAGAGCCCAGGCCA
Organism: Jacana jacana; assembly: GCA_013400555.1. Classification (NCBI taxonomy): domain Eukaryota; kingdom Metazoa; phylum Chordata; class Aves; order Charadriiformes; family Jacanidae; genus Jacana; species Jacana jacana. The sequence continues at coordinate 313,708 of VZTM01027480.1, forward strand.
AGCGCTCAGGAGCGGCAGCAGCAGAGCCCAGGTGCAACACACGTGCAGGGCAGAGCTGGGCAGGTTTTTGTGTTAAACCTCAGACACTCCCTCCGGTGTAACCAGCAGTGGGTTTGTTCTGGTTACTGGGGAACCAAAGGAGGTGGGGGAGAAAGTGCTAGGGCAGAAGGAAATGCAGACGTGATGGTGGTGGATTGAATGCTTAAAAGCTGTTTGGGCTCTTTGGGGGGAAGTGTAAATTTGCTTCTTTTCTCTCCGTCATTCATAGAACTGAAAATCCATCCAAACCACCTGGACACTCCGTGGGCATCCACACACCTTATTTTCATTGCTGTCTTACCCCCTCTCTAATGGGAGAGAGGGTTTTTTATCACTTGTCTCACAATTCGTGGTAAATTAAGTTTTGCCATTGTTGTATCAGTATGTGCAATTTGTCTCCAGGTCTGACACTGGTCCTGAGACGTGTTGCTTGAAAATGAGTTCAGACCTGCTTGGTTTGAACCAGGCTGTGAAAATAAATGAAGAATAGTAGATGAGTCTAGGAGGAGTTGTGTCGAAGAACATCGTGGGGATACGCTATAATCCCGGTTTTATTTAACATTATCATTAGTTATATGGACGAAGGACTAAAAATGGCACTAATAAAATTTCCTAATGATGCTAAATAGTGAGAGTTCTGAGTGCCAACTGGGGACGAAATGTTAATAGAAAAGGACAAGGAAAGATCATTAATTGTATGGCCAGAAACTAATAAAGTGAAATTAGAACTGAAAAATGTAAGCTGGTCTGAGATGCAGAATATTCAGGGAAAGTCTGAGGAGAAATGGTGATAGAGAATTTTAATCAGACATAAATCTGCAGCACGGTCTGACTAACAAGAACATCTGCAGAGGGGGAATCACAGACCTGGCACCAGTGGAATACCAGTCCTGAATTTGGGCCTCCTGCCTTTTCAGGGTTCCTGTCAAATTCTCTTGTGTCTTCTAGGATCATGGCTATTATTCATCTCTTCAGATATATTTGGATGAAAACACAGAGGAGGTTAAAGGTATTAATATATGGGAATAGGTAAGAGACTAAGCCTTTGCCTGAGTATGTAGTCTACATGCTAATGAAGCTCTGACAGAGGGAAACCAACAACCCAGGATGGAATACGGCGTGTCGTGTACCGTGTAGAGATACAACCGAGAGCAAGGGGATGAAAATCAGGGAAGATTAGCCAGGATTTCAGGAAAAAACTACCTAACAGTGAGCTGTATTAAGCTATTGAAGTCTATCCCAAGGGAAGTGACAGAAGCTTTGTCACTTTGTAACGTGAAATTAAAATAAAAACCTCAGTCATGCTGCTGAGAATGACCCTACATTCCCTCAGGAGGAGATGTTCCCCAACACATTCTCATGGAAAAACGGGCTGCTCATGGCCTGGATGAGCGTACGATCTGCTGGATCCAGCACTGGCTGGAAGGAGGATCCCAAAGGGTGGTGCTCAATGGAGTTCAATCCAGCTGGCGGCCGGTCACCAGTGGTTCCTCAGGGCTCAGTACTGGGGCCTTTCCTTTTTAATATCTTCATTGATGATGTCAATAGGGACATAGAAAACACCATCAGTGAGTTTGCAGATGACACCAAGTTGGGTGGGAGTGTTGATCTGCTTGAGGGCAGGGATGCTCTACAGAGGGACTGGGATAGACTGGATAGATGGGCCAATGTTAATGGCATGGCCTTCAACGAGGCCAAGTGCCAGGTCCTGCCCTTGGGCCACAACAACCCCATGCATCGCTACAGGCTTGGGGCAGTGTGGCTGGAGCTGCCTGGCAGAAAAGGACCTGGGGGTGCTGGTCGACAGGCGGCTGAACATGAGCCAGCAGTGTGCCCAGGTGGCCAAGAAGGCCAAGGGCATCCTGGCTTGCATAAAGAATAGTGTGACCAGCAGAAGTAGGGAGGTGATTGTCCCCCTGTGCTCAGCACTGGTGAGGCCACCCCTTGAGTCTGGTGTCCAGTTCTGGGCACCTCAGCACAAGAGAGATCTGGAGGGGCTGGAGCGAGTGCAGAGGAGGGACACGGAGCTGGGGAAGGGCCTGGAGAATAAGGCTTATGAGGATCGATTGAGGGAGTTGGGATTGTTTAGTTTGAGGAAGAGGAGGCTGAGGGGAGACCTCATCACTCTCTACAACTGCTTGAAAGGGCATTGTAGAGAGGTTGGTGCTGGTCTCTTCTCACGGGCAATGAGCGACAGGACAAGAGGGAATGGCTGCAAGCTGCAGCAGGGTAGGGTTAGGCTGGACATTAGGAAAAAGTTTTTCACAGAGAGAGTGGTCAGTCAGTGGAATCAGCTGCCCAGGGAGGTGGTGGAGTCCCCATCCCTGACTGTGTTTCAGAGTAGATTGGATGTGGTGTTGAGGGATCTGGTGTAGGGGAGAACTTGTAGAGTGGGGCTGATGGTTGGACTGGATGATCCCAAGGGTCTCTTCCAACCTAAATGATTCTATGATTCTATGAGGTGGACCAAGGGAACCTCCTGGAGCTGTTCTGGTGACAGCTGTGGGCATTTCAGATCAGGGATACCCGAGTTTTGTAGTTGATGTCAGTGATTATCGTGCTAAGCTGTGGCGAGTGTGTTCCATTAGCAGTGTGTAAGGTGCAGTGATGGTCTGCTTAAAGGTAAAAAACCAACTACAATTGGTCATGTAGCTCAGACTTGCTCTGAATTTTTCCACACCTTCCACAATAAACCTTTTGCAAAACAGATACTTTCCTGTCCCACTTGCTGGACCATTTCATACCCTGCAAAATCCCCAGATAAGGCTCAATGAAAACTCCAGCATCTTCTGGGCACGTGTGTGCTCAGGGAAATACATTTGTCAGCAGGAATGTGTGGTAGCCGTAAGTTCCGAATGGCCACGATGCAGAGTGGAGGTGTTTGACGAGCTTGCTCTAACTGGGGAGTAATTTCCTGCTATAAAAAGACAGGCAGATTGTTTCTGAGGCCAAGCCCTGTTACACCTGAAGCAGGAGGCAGCGGGGCTGGCAGGCGTCAGCTCTCACGGGCCAAACTGGGAGGGTGCAGGAAGGCCAGCACCCTGTAGGCACAGAGCCACAAATTTATCCTTTCCACATGCTTGGGGCAAATATAGTTGCTTCAGAACCTTAAAAACTGTCTGGAATGCTCAGCCAATTTACTTTTGATCCCGTTTTGATATTTGATTTCCGTTTCATGAATCCATCTTTTGATTTTCTTCCTCTGGTTTTCAAGCCAAATTTCTGTCAACATTGTTCCCTTAACGTACAAAAATGTACATTTGTTCAGTTTAATTAACCGTTCAGCCCGTTTGCCAAGAGCAAATTACAGTTCCCCAATCTCACCCCCCACCCCTCCAAAATCAAATTTTGCAAAGTGGTGGGCAATTAGTTCCCATCTCTGATTGTTGTAAGTCACGGGCTTTTTTTTCCCCTTAAAGATTTTTGTAGTTTTCGATCTCTGTTACTTAATAGAAGAGCCAAGACCAATTATTTCTCCTCAGATTGTGGCCTCTGTAGCCTTGAAAGAACAGTCTCCCCCACACCTCCTGTATCATTAGCTGCAAAATATCTTTCCAAAGATGATTTCGGCCTCTTCACAAATCAAAGGATTCGGAGTGACAATTTATCCATCTTCTCCTCGAGCGCGTGCCAGATGGGACAACCTGCCAACTGTGCGTCGCGCTGCGGATAGGAGCCGATGGAGAGATGCTTCCTCCCCTCCTCCCTTCCCTGTTGGGGAAAAAAAATATATATATAAATAAATAAAACCAGTAAAATATACCATATTACCAGAAAAAAAAAATTGTGCTAGTTAAGAAAAAAATCTGCAAAGAGAAATTGATTCTGAGATAGAGGGGAAGGGGGGATATCAAAGCAGAATATAGCTGTAGAGAATGGAGGGAGCTGCATCCAAATGTCAGGGAGCTCAAACTGAACCAAGGGGTACCTGGCGGTAGAGATGAGGTTGGTGCTGGTCTCTTCTCACGGGCAATGAGCGACAGGACAAGAGGGAATGGCTGCAAGCTGCAGCAGGGTAGGGTTAGGCTGGACATGAGGAAAAAGCTTTTCCCAGAGAGAGTGGTCAGTCAGTGGAATCAGCTGCCCAGGGAGGTGGTGGAGTCCCCATCCCTGTGTTTCAGAGTAGATTGGATGTGGTGTTGAGGGATCTGGTGTAGGGGAGAACTTGTAGAGTAGGGCTGATGGTTGGACTTGGTGATCCCAAGGGTCTCTTCCAACCTAAATGATTCTATGATTCTGTGAAGATGAGACTTAAAACCACCTCCCTTCCCTTCTTCCTGGTGCTTGCACTCACGCTGTTCCCTTCTGTTGCTCTGGTTGCAGAGCAGAAGTCCCTCATCGCAAGATAAGGAGCTGGAATTTAAACTCAGTCACAGTTTGTGCAGGGAAGAACCCTGCAGTCGTGAAGAGGAAGGAGGATGGACTGCTCTTGTGGGGAAAAGGAGGCTTGAATGAATTTATAGTAGAAGTTAATTTGTAATACAGAAGGCAAAAGGAGAAGGAAACAGTCACATAGAGAGTTTGTTGTCGTTATAAATCACAGAGTTGAGGACTTCATTGAGTTACTACTTAGGCTGCCTTCCAGGGGTGCAAATGGTGTGCAAGCACCCAGCAAATAGCGTGTGGGAGGTCAGGGTCGGATGCAAGAACATCATCACATTGAACTGTTACTGTTGATTTTCCATTATTTTATTTCAGGGAAAAGTCTAATATTTTAACTTTGTGCTGCAGTACAAAGTCTTCTTTTAAAAGCCTTGGGAAGAGAGCACTGGAGATCTCACACATGATTCCATTGTTCAGCACTTGCTGGCCTGAACTTACACTTCTACAAGCCCTTCTTACCAGCTCCAGTGCTCACCAAGTCTTGATGGCTTTGGGAATGCACAAGTTCTTCTAGAAACACAGAATGAGTTGAAGGTTGGGAGGTTTTGATAAAGTCTTCATTTTATTTTATTATCGTGATTTTTTTTTAATCGTGTTCTGGCTTCACAGTCTTTAGACTGCTCTTGTTTGGGGTTTGGTTTTGTAAAGGAAAAAAAGAGAAGTTATGTGTTTTTCCCAGCTGTGGAAGCTTGATCAGTCATTTAATTTTCTGTTTGTTTTAGCTGAATTAAAAGTAGTTTGTGTGGTCATGGTCATTGTAAGGAGCTGGTGCTTCAGAGAGCGCCCGAGGCCTACCCACCCGGCACAAAATATAGGAATTTAAGGAGCTATGTGTACTATCCAGTCATGACTGACTGGGGAAAAGTTTCTTCCTTCAACTGGGACTGAGTCTGTAGTTGCTGTTGAAGAAAGAGTCGTGCAAATACAGAAAATACCTAATTTATTCCTCAGTTTTGCTGAACGCTGATGTTTGCCAGGGCCAGATTCTGCGCTTCGTGAGGAAAGCCAGCTTGCTGTTGGATTAAATGGGAGTTAATGCAGGAATCCTGGAGCTGTAAGGCAACCACAGCACCCACTGTGTTTTCTGCAGTGTGAAAAAGTCCCCGTGGCCAAAAGAAAACCCCGGTGCATTTGACAGAAAGCTCTGCTTTTTCTCTTGGTTGGCTTTCGGCTTCCACTTGAACTCCGCTCCCGCTTGTGCTGGAGGCTGGAGAGCGCTGCTGTCCTGCTCTAAAGGTGCTGCTCACTGGAGGTAAACGGGGCTCTCACCAGTTCAGCTGCAGGTGCTCGTCACGGGGTTTCCTAGGAGGAATACTGAGGATTTTGTGCTTGAGTCACTGAGCGAAACCAGTAAGTAGCTGGGCGTTGGGTGATCCTGAAAACAGCTTATCCCGAAGTTGCTTTGAAAAGTAAAAGGCTAAACACGTGGCACCTGTAATTTAACATCCTTTACCTCTTGAAGCCTTATCAGTGATTTTAAAAGGGCTGGGCCTAAGGTGTAATTTCTCTGCTCTTCTACCTTATACACAACAGGCTTCTCCATCCAGCGTCTCTCTGTGTCTGGCCGTAGCGTTGACGTGAATTCCTTTGTCACCCGCCCATTAGGAGCGCAGCGGGGTGGTAACCCGCCTCTGTGAGGCTGCGGGGATGTGACTCGGAGGCAGGTCAGCACCCCCCCACCTTCCCCCTCTCTCACAGGAGGCCGAGGATTCCCGTTGTCGGATGCAGTGGGCATGAAAGCAGCGATTTCACAGCACAGAAACTCCCACCGCCTTCCCCGGTGTCGGCTGCCGGCACAAGGCGCCCGGGCACCGCTCCTGCGCCGGGGCTGCTTAACCACCAGCTCCCCTCCGCCTTCTGCCAGCCGGCCCCCTCCCAGAGAGACAAGCCCTTAAAAAAGGGGGGAAAGAGGGTTTTCCTGGGAACTTGCTGTGGGGTAAACGGAGCGTTCAGGCATAGTTTCATTGCATTACGTACCGGGCTCGGCGGGCTGGAACGTAGCAAAGTAATTGGGAGAATGATTTCAGTCGTTAGAATTCTTAGGTATGATCCACGTTCTTGGAGCCAGGAGGAAAAAGCAATAATATGTAAGGGTGTTTCTGTCTGCTACCTTGCTTGTTTATTACAAAGGACTAAAAATACTCTCTCCGTGGGAGCTCGGTATGTTTACACTAGTATCCCTGCTACGGTTACAGAAAGCTGAATTAATTTGCCTCTTTATTGCTATACTTCTCTTGAAGATAAATCCCATAACGATTAGCAGCCAGTTCCAGAGCAAAGGAACAGTTCTGTGTATGTAACAGGATACTCTGTTGTTGTTAAAGGAAAGAAGCCCAGCTCGGTTTGAAATGCTGTAAGTGCAGGGTACTTGCAAATTAAAAGGCAGTCAGTCGCTGTAAATTCTTCCATGGGTCCAGCTCATCTTTGCCTTGATACCTGCTCTGCTTTGCAGCAATCAGCAGTAAACTCAGGCCATCGTTGCCATAAGCTGGAGACTGAAATAGTCTTTAAAACACTATTTTACATGCATTTCTTCAAGCTTTAATTTAACGCCGCAGTTCGGGTTTGCTCAGCGTATGATGGAATTTATTTGTACAACCCCGTATGCTATGATGAACGTACAGAAGGCTGACTTGGCTATTGCTGAGTCCAAAATACCAGCTGCTGCTGTTTGAGGCTTTCAGCTCATTCAGAAAGCTCCAAGGAAGGGGTAAAGCTTTCCCTTGGTTTTCTTACTAGCGGCGTGGTGTTCTGTTCATTCGTAAACCTCCTCCGTGGTGTCCTGCGCTGCGTTCGGGGCAGGTTTAAAATACTGCCTCTGGTATTTCTGGAGTCCCCAGGGTGCTCTCTGGCAGCTTCTCCTCATCGGAGCGGTCACGAGGTGAGGAGAGGGGTGACCTTGCACCCCTCACTCTCTGTCCAGCAGCAGTGAAAAGGCTTCAGGAGGGCAGCCAAGCGCTTCTGGTGGATCACGCTTTGGAGTCTTTGAATCCATCCGGTTTTTACAGCTGGGCTCTTGCCATAATTGCTGCTGGGATGAGCTGAGCAAAGTGCTTACATTGTTTTACTGGCCAGAAGTGTAGGGCATAGTGGGAGCATCAGGTTTCATGGAATTCACACTTAGAATCTCAGAATGATGTGGGATTAGAAGGGACCTCTGGATATCATCTAGTCCAACTCTTCTGCAGGTCCTCGTAGAGAAGGTTGCACAAAAATGCATCTAAGCCAGTTTTGAACATCTCCAGAGAAGGAGACTCCACCACCTCTCTGGGAAGCCTGTTCCAGTGCTCTGCTACCCTCAAAGTGAAGAAGTTCCTCCTTAAGTTTAGATGAAATTTATGTGCCAGCTTATGCCCACTGCCTCTTGCCCCATCACTAGGAACCACTAAAAAAGACTGGCCCCTTCCTTTTGACAACCACCCTTTAACTATCTATAGGCACTGATCAGATCCCCCCTCACTCTTCTGTTCTCCAGACTGAAAAGACCCAAGTCCCTCAGCTTTTCCTCATGAGAGAGATACTCCAGGCCTCTAATCATCTTTGTGGTCCTCTGCTACCTCCTTCACCCCTTTCCGACACCGCTGGTTTGGCAGCAGGCACTTTAGATGGGGATGATAAAAAGGGAAAAGCTGAAAGACAAGGGTGTCTTGGAGCAGCAGCGTGTTGGTGAAGAAGCTGCTTGTGATGATGGCACGGGGCAAGTGTCCACAGATCGGAGTTTCATGACAGGAATTCTTACTGGTACTGAAAAAGTCGAAAGAAGCATTTCACCATTTTAATCTTCTTGACATCAGACTATAAACTACTGGTCAGACAAGAAATATACACAATAATTGGCCCCTTGTAAGCTTCAATTCCCAAGTCCTTTAGATCTTACGTGTCTCCAGGTATGCATCATCTTTGGCATATTTACCTGGCTAATTCAAAGATAATACTTCTTTCTCAAGTCTTTATGATGCATTTTTCAAGAGATACCATATGAAGTTGTTACTTATGCCCTGTAATGTGTAGTTTTTAAAAGTCACTGCAGTGTTTTTCTTCAGATGCCCTTCCTGATCTATTTCCTCGAGGCCTTTTATCAGTGGCTTGTAATATTGAATATTTTTTTTCCCGTTTGCTTTCAGTTTTGTATGAATAACTCGAAATAATTGGCATCAGAATGCTCCACAGCATCACCTATGGAGCTCTTCCTCGCTCAAGTTGGATTATTTCTCATTTGAATCTAGTCTCCCGTTTAAAAGTCTTTGTTGTCTCCCCTAATTGTAGTGAATTCTGGCTACTTTGTGCCTAAGCCGGTGAACCCGAAGGCAGAAAGGGGAGGATGGGTATGATATTTTTAAACCTCCTTTCTAGCTTCTGAAAAAGCCCTCTAGAATAAACTCCTTCGCAAGCCTTGTGGGACAGGAGCCCCCGAGGGACATTCCTGGGCAGGGCGGAGGAATCAGCCAGTGCATTTACATTGTTTGGAGCCTGAAAGGGAAATTCTTCCCTCCCCTGTTCCAGTTATTTATACTCTTAGCCAGACATTAAAATGGCTAGTGGGGCAGAGAAAGATCAGCAGAATAATAGCAGAGTAAAAGAGTGCACTCTGCCCAGGTTTCTGCAGTTGCTTTATCATCAGTGATGCTCAGATTGATCAAAAATTGCGTTAAAATAATTTAGCTGGAAGTTTTTTTGAATTCAGTCTTGGGTGCAGCTTTTCTTCATTACCATATAACAACTTTTTGTCATCATGACCACAACAGACCAGATGGGTTTTTTTCCCCTTTGTATGTGAAAAATTCCTTAAGAAATTTAAATGCAAGCTAGGAAAGAATAAAATGCTTCAGTTTAAGGATTTGAACCACACATCTCTAGAAGTAAGCACCCTGGAGGACTAGCTCCACGCTGGGGAAGCTTCTGCATCCTTCATGCGTGCTTTAGCGATGTTGATGGACTTGTCTGGTGTTCTGCCCCAGATCTAATCTGGCCTGTCATATCTTCATATCTTAATGGGGCAGAGAGAGGTGATGAATTTTGCACCTGGAATTTTAAACCAGCAGGTACATCTGTATGTATTTCAGAATAATGGATAGATAAGATGCTGCTTCCACTAAAAGTTCAAGAAATTTCAAGACAGAAAGAAAATCAGGGGAAAGATAAAAATGGCTTAAGCTTTTATGTGTGTGCATGGTTAGTAGTCCAGAATTTTTCTCTGACATTGATCCAGAAGTAATAAACTGTGAATATTAAGTCGTGTATAACCAATGCACGGCCTTTCATCTGAGAGATGGTAGTGACTCCATTTCCACAAGCCCAAGCAAAGGCTTAAATCCAGGCAGAATGAAGGTGTAGTCACAGTGTGCTTATATTTCTGGTTCCTGTTTCTATACTGCCATGATTACAACTTAAAATGTATTTAAAGAAATGTGAAAGGGAATACTCCTGTGGTTACAAAGACTTGAACAATGTAATGGCATCTGCAGAAGCTCTGAAGAGTTATGAAGTGTGGGAACCTCAGGATTCAGTGCTCTGCCGCTGCCTCATCGGTGCTGCCCTAGTTCTGATCGGTTCCCTGGGAGATGAGACGTTGAGTAGCAGGGGAAAAAAAATAGCAGGTCTGGTATTTCCACCACTGAAGAACATGCTCTCTGGTGACATAAGTATCAGACAGCTCCTGCGCCATCATTTCTGCCTCCGAGAGCAAAGCTCTGCTGCTGGTTTGTAGTTTAATAACCTTAAACTGGTGTGCTGTTTCCATTCTACTGTCTGAGTCTCAGGAGGGAAAGAAGCTGCCCCTTGCTGTGTCTGTATGTTAGTAGTGAGTAGTGGATGATGCATGGGTAAGTCACTGGTGGATGAGGAGCTGGACATGAGCCGGCAATGTGGGCTGGCAGCCCAGAAAGCCCCCTGCATCCTGGGCTGTGCCCACAGCAGCGTGGCCAGCAGAGTGAGGGGGGGATTCTGCCCCTCTGCTCTGTTCTGCTCTGGGGAGACCCCACCTGGAGTTCTGCTTCCAGCTTTGGAGTCCTCAGCACGGACATGGGCCTGTTGGAACGGGGCCAGAGGAGGCCACAAAGATGCTCAGAGGGCTGGTCTACCAGGAGCATCTGCAGCTGGATAGGGGAGAGTTTTTTCTGGTACCACCCCTCACCTTGGAAGAATAGGCAAGGGGGGATGTTCTTTCTGGACTCTTTCTGAGCCTAACTGCTGGCAGCCACCTTGAGGAAGAGCTGATGTAGATGAGAAAGCAGAGATTGTCCTGGGTTTCCCCCCAGCCCTGGTGACTCATCTCTCTAATGCTCCTTAAGCAGCCAGAAGTGCTGAGGAGCACCAGAATCCCATGTAGGATACAACAGATGCCAACGGGCACCAGCCTTTTGCTCCCCAAAGTGATTTGTATGCACAGACATGACTTTTCTTTTTGCCTTTTCCTTCCCTTTCTTTGGAGAGATTTTCTTTTCTTCTCTTGATCCATCTTAGTTTTAATCCTTCTCATCCTTTAAGTGCGCTCTTCTAATTTCTTCCTTTCCCTCTTTTTGCCCCTTCCCCTCTGAAGGCTCCTTTTTCATATTGATTAGGTCATTTAACCTTTATTGGACCATACCATACCATGCCACTCCACCCCACTTCCTACTTTTTCTTTTATCCCTTTTTTCCCCCTCTTTTCTGATGGACTCTTTTCATATCGTTCTCTCCTTGTTCAGGCTTCTTACCTCCCCTTCCTCATTCCCTTTGTTGTTCTCTCCATGGGACAGGTATATCTCATGAAAAGGTGCTTTGTTCAGAAGGTATCTGCCTTGGGGCAGCTGTTTAATGAAAAAATCAGCTTTCCATCCCATGCTCCTATCCCTCTGAAGCCCTATGCAATAAATACCAATTACAGTTTTACATAATTAAAATAAGCACGTCGTGTTTCTTTTTTACTGTTAGTGTCTTCACACTGAAGGCAGAGAAGGCTATGCAGCATCTATGTGTTTTGAAACAAAAATAAATAGAAATTCTGCTCCTAATCCATATTATATTACCCTCATTATCTGGAATTTTCTTTAACCCCTCTTTTCTGTTCTGGGAATATTCCAGCCATCTGTAGAGGGGTCAGCAAAAAACCACAACCGTGAAGTCTAGTTCCTTGATAATTGGGGATGAACACTACCATCCTGCCTGCTTCTGATCCTTCTTATGCTCTTGCGGCAGGAAAGCCGTTAGATGAGATGAAAATTGATCAAAACCAAACCCCAAACCCCAGAAAACCCCGGCAGACTCCTCTCTTGATGGCTGCGGTGGTTGCTGGGGGAATTGGCGGTTACAGAGAGACAGTGGGAGGTCAAGGTACCGCAAAGGATCAGGCTGGGGTGGGTTTAACAGGGCTGGATAATCTTAACCTTTTGGGTGCTGGGCTACTTGTGCTGCCCCAGGGCACTGAGGTATTCCTGGGGACCTTAGTATCCTCAGGAGAGGATTGAAAGCAGAACTGAAGGAGATGTTGGTGCTGGTGATGGCACTAATTTCCAGCAATGTGGCCACTTTTACTGCAGAGAGTAGCTGATTTCAGACTTCTCGGTGAGATGCTCCCACTTAACCTGAAATGCCACAGCCTTTAATGTGTGAGCTTGGTATCAAGTGGCTCTTTGTGCTCCCTGTGCAGAAGTTACCATCTGGATGTGTGCTTTTCCCCAGCCATTTTCTCCATCTCTTTTCTTCCAGCCTTACACAGTTCCCCATCCCTGCTTGTGGCACTGTGCAAATGGCCAGATTAGGTAGCTGAAGCTAACTTCCTGGTACAGAAAAGAATGTCTTCTAGAAATGAGGCTCTTAATTTTTTTCCCCTCAGAATTTTGTACATCTAATTAGGTAATATTTTAAAAGTTGGATTTTTCAGCAGACAAAAGTCAAGTTTGGAATTGCAGATTTCTCTGCCGAGATGAATGAAAGCAGTTTGAGGAACTGCGTTTCTCTCTGGTGTTTCCTGCTCAGGTTAGTCCCATTAGAGGAACTATTTTTGTTCCAGAGGTGACAGGCAGTCAGCAAGTAGGACACACAGCATAAAAAAAACCCGGGTTTTACATAAGCACAAGAAGGATCATAACGTGAGTGTGGCAGCGGGATGCGATTGCGGTGGCGGTGACACGTTTGTGCCTGCGCCTGAGATGAATGATTAATTGATGGATGATGGATAAAAAGAATCCAGATGTGCTGGGAAAGGCAATCAGTGTTTTATCTAGTGCATGGAAGCTTCTACAAAGAATTACCCTCTGCAGACACACAGTGCTGCCTTGGTGACTTGGTGACGTTTTGTGCGAGCGAGGTGACACCTAAGAGTGCTTCTGGAGTATGTACCTCCTCCGTTGGGCTGGTGGTCTCCAAAGGGCTTGAGTGGTCAGAGAGAACTAGCCACCAGGGTAACAGAGAGCAGATGAACCTCTGTGGCACGGATAACCCATCCCAGGGTCTCTTCCAGTGCTGGCTGGGAGCAGTCTGCTACTAAAAGATATGGGCAGTGTAGATCTGAGGCACTAAGGAATGTGGTCAGAAGAAAGCCAGAATTGCTCTTTGAAACAGATCACAAAACCAGGAGAGCTGCTGCTCTTATGTCCTAGGACAGAAGTTCCTCTTGGGTGCCCTTGTCCTTCCCTTCTCAGGCTTTTTTCTCCTTTTTTTTTTTTCCCCTTAAACATCCGTCACCATTCTTTCAGCAGTGTTTTTTTAATCCTCTGGTATGCTGGTAGAAATGTCTTTGACATGTCTGAGTGGTTGTCTCTACACATTTGCTATTGTGCTTTGGTTTTTTCCTTTCCCAGATGTTTGCATTTTTAAAGGATTTCATTGCCTAGAGGCTATTATTTCTCAAAAAAGGGGAAAAAAAAAAAAAAAAAGACAGGAGGAGAGGAATATTTAAGTTGTTTTTCTAAAAGCACAAGGAAAATAACATCTTTTTTTTCATCTTCTGTCATATTGGAGAAACTCGTGAGAATTTTGCTCGTGATTATGTTATCTGTTCATCAGTCTAGGAATTTCTCAACCCTATTTCTCAACCATATGTTCCGTACGTCATTATTACCCACATGGTGCAGTGAGATACTGAGTAACATAACACTCTTAATTACCCAGGGTGTATTCACATTTACAATCAACCTCATCAATAAAGGAAAAAAAGAAATAACCACCACCACCACCCCCCCCAGAATGGGTTTCACGTTTAGAATTATAATCCCTCAGATCTGTGCACCCCTTCAATTTTTTTTAGAGATATTTCCCTCTGCTGTTTTCTTACTCGGGATGTAGAGAGGAGATGCATTGACTCTGTGGAAGAAACTACCTTGTAAAAGGAACACCTTACAAGGAATTAATTTCCATTCATTAATCCAACACTCTGAACTGATTAATGAGACCAATATAATTTGGTATTTCAGAAGTAATAGCTTGAATTATTTTTTTTCCAAATTGTTCCTATTTTATTGGCTGTTTATTTTCTATTACATGGCTTTTCAGATTTATGGAAAGTGCTTGTAATTATCATATCCTTCCCTTGATGCAATGAATATATTTTACTGGACAGCTTTATGCATTCAGTGTTACATTTTCATTTTGCAGCTGAAGACCAATTTCCTAATTACACTCGTGCCCAGCGTTGGCTCTTGAAGTTTTGGGTTTGTTCTTAGTGTTTTGAGGCCTTTTTTTCCCCCGAGCTGTTGGGAATTTTGTGTTTACGTGTTAGGCATGTGCAGTGCAGGGCTCTGATTTTCACCAGACCACACCAAACTCTGGTTAGCCACTCCTGCCCTTCTGAAGATTGCAACTTATCCTTGCACCTTGTATCTGTAATGGAATATTTAAGACAAACTTCTAGGTCAGTTGCTAAAATAGAAGCCAAATGTTTGTGGAAACTTTTCCAAACTGGTGATTGAAATTTCCATAGTCCCTCTGTCCCTCCAAGAGAAAGAGCAGGAAAAGAATCCATTTCTGCCCAGGGCTCCTGTGCTTACACCCTATGGAGATAGGAGCCCCATACAAATCTCAGTTTGTCATTTATAGCCAGTCCTTTGTTTTTTTGCTGATTTTAAAACATCATTGCAGGAGTCATTTTCCTCTTGCAAGTAATAAACATGCCACGTCCTTAAAAGACAAAGTGTGAGACATAGCTGTAATTGCTCCGTTTGGGTGCCAGGAGTAAGTGGTTGGAAGAAAGCTTAGCACCCTGGTCCCTGGGGAGATGTAAATTATCACAGGCAGCACCAGGCACAGTAACTTCTCGCTTGAGTTCTAGTAAACAGCAAGGAGATGTCACAAGTGTAAGAAATACTCCTGAAGTAATATTACAGTTTACTTCTTCTGACATCTGTTTCTATTAGCGGTAATTTTGTACGTGTATGCACAAGTATGAACATGAGCCAGCAGTGTGCCCAGGTGGCCAAGAAGGCCAAGGGCATCCTGGCTTGGATAAAGAATAGAGTGACCAGCAGAAGCAGGGAGGTGATTGTCCCCCTGTGCTCAGCACTGGTGAGGCCAC
>VZTM01027480.1:337820-361462 GCA_013400555.1 Jacana jacana
CACTATTTACATCATCAATGAAGATATTAAAAAGGAAAGGCCCCAGTACTGAGCCCTGAGGAATCACTGGTGACCGGCCGCCAGCTGGATTGAACTCCATTGAGCACCAGTGCATCTTGTTGCACAAAGATGGATGCTGCAAAGGAAAACCCCTGCTGTACTTGGGCTAAGGGAGAATTTGTCTGTCTGTCACCTTCACTTTAAAAAATAAGGCACTTAAAAGATTTGGCAAACGTAGCCTATCACTGGTGGCAATAATAGGTGATGACATTTGTCGTTGCTGCTTGGGTTTTTTAACCCTATAGTTCTCGTGCCGATTTGAGGGGCTTGTAATAATAGTTTTGCATTGTGAATTTACATGATTACACACAAATTTAAATTAAGGAATAGGCTTTGTTCTATCGATAAACCTGACTGAAAGAAGTCCAAGTTTTATTTTGCATTTGAGAATTAGCACGATTTTAAATGCAGGGCATATTTGTTGTGAACCACGACCAGTCTTTATGAAACCTGAAGAAGATTTGTGAAAACAGCCTGTAATAAAAATCACACTTGCTTCATAAAACACTACTTGATAGATATCACTTGCACCATTAAGAACTAAACGACAAAGGATGTAATTTCAGTTCTGGCATGCAATATTAATCGAAAGCCTTTAAAGCATCTTGCTGATGGGAACTATGACAACATGACATTGAGGAATTACGAACTAGAGACATCTATCTTAATCAGATTTTCAAAGTAAATGCCATAAAACAGAAAGTTATTTTATCTATCTTCACAGGGTCACATATCATAGAGGGTATGTAGCTTTTTAGCTTGTTTATGCCAAAACCTACCAGGGACAAAAAATTCTGCCTTTCAAGTAAGTTTAAAGTTCAGTTCATACGCTTTAGAAATCTTTTTCTGAGAAGTTTGATAGTAACTGATGTATGAAGTTGTTGAGGGGGAATGGTTTGCTAAATGACATGGAATGGAAAGACAAAGGTAGAGGTGTACCCTTACCCTGAAGTGATGCTCCTGTGGAGAGGCATCTGAAAGACACAACTGAATAACATCGGTCTAAGTATTTTTTCTTCTGTTCCTAAAGATAGCAATTTTGGGCATGACTTGTGCCTTTGTCTTCCAGCCTCTGTTTAAGTGGTAAAGAACAGCATTTCTCCTCCAGGGAGCTCCAGCTACTCCTCTTGTCATCTGCTTGATCTTAAAGAGACACTTAGCCTGTGTGCACCATCAGAACCTGTGGTTTCTCCACCGTCAATGAAGTCTTTCTTCCCTTTCACAGAAGTCTTTATTTCTCTTTAAAACATAAAATACTCATAGAATCATAGAATGGTTTGGGTTGGAAGGGACTTTAGAGATCATTATGTTCCAAGCCCCCTGCCCTGGGCAGGGACACTTCCCACTGGACCAGGTTGCTCCAAGCCCCATTCAGCCTGGCCTTCAACCCCTCCAGGGATGGGGCAGCCACAGCTTCTCTGGGCAACCTGGGCCAGGCTCTCACCACCCTCACAGCAAAGAACTCTTCTCAGTATCTAGTCTAAATCTCCTTCTTCCACTTAAAACAGTTTTCCTCTCCTCCTATCATTCCACTCCCTCCTAAAGCGTCCCTCCCCTTCTCTCCTGTAGGCCCCATCAAGTTGAGATTTAAAGAAAAATGTGTGTGTGAGCAACAAAATTCAGGTTTTCCTTATCACCAGGTTGGAACCTGTGTTAAGGAAGGCAGTGCAGTCTCCCAGAGTGTATCCCGCCGGTAAAGCCGCCGCAGTTTCCCCGTCCCGGGTAGCCTGACAGGTTGTCAGAGCTTACGGGCCGTGTACTGGTGAGGAGACAAACATTGGCCCGCTTTGATCAAGCTGCTTGTATGACTTTTCCCCATTTTATATTATAATGGTAGACACACAGGCGCACAAGATGCATATCTTGATCAAAGTGGCCTTGTCACTTCTCCAGGTTCTTGTCACCAGGTAGCTGGCACAGAAGCACAGAGTGCTTCAAGAGGAAACCAGCAGCAGCAGCTGGGGGTTAATTCTGTTTCCATCTGTATGGCCATTAGTTATAGAAACACAGAGTGATCCAGGTTGGAAGGGACCTTAAAGATAATCTAGTTCCATCCCCCTGCCCTGGGCAGGGACACCTCCCACTGGACCAGGTTGCTCCAAGCCCCATCCAGCCTGGCCTTCAACCCCTCCAGGGATGGGGCAGCCACAGCTTCTCTGGGCAACCTGGGACAGGGTCTCACCATCCTCACAGCAAAGAATTTCCTTCTGGTATCTCATCTAATTCTCCCCTCTTTGAGTTTAAAACCATTCCCCCTTGTCCTATGGCTCTCCTCCCTGATCAAGAGTCCCTCCCAGTGTCTCCTCTAGCCTCTTTAGGGACTAGAAGGGACTCTAAGGTCTCCCTGGAGCCTTCTCTTCTCCACGCTGAAGGCGTCCAACTTTCTCAGCCTGTCCTCACAGCAGAGGGGCTCCTCTCATCTTCATGGCCTCCTCTGGACCTGTTCCAACAGTTCCATGACCTTGGTGTGCTGAGGACTCTAAAGCTGGCCACAGCTCCAGCTGGGGTCTCGCCAGAGCAGAGTAGAAGGGTGGAATTGCCTCCCTTGGTGATTCCAGAATGAACAGAAGGGGATCGTGCAGGCTGACAACAAATCCGAGGGACAAGGCTCTCCTGTGGGTGTTGGCACTGTGTCACCTCATTCCTTGAGTGTGTGGTTTGGATCTTAATGCAGTTGGCAGGGCAGAGCCCATTTGGATGGTGTATAAGATTAAACAAATTCTTGGGATGAACCACAGAATGGAAGCTAACAAGTTCTCTTGGAGTGCCACCATGGCTTGGAGTGAATGATCAGAAAGGAAACGTGGAGTCTTGGCAGCAAAAATAGGCTGAAGCCGTGCATTCAAAGGCAGATCTGCCTGATTGCAAATGAACACTTAACTATTCCATTTTTCTCTAAACCCATAACCTTCTTTTTGTTTTCTTTGATTAAATACAGCTTCTCATGAAGGGTGCTCCCAGCCCTGAGACCTCCGGGGTGACTGGTTTTACTTGCCCTGCAGAGTCACTGAAGCCCTGGCCGTAGCCGTGCAGGTGGCCTGTCCTACCCCTCCCTAAGCAGGGACTTCAAAAATGAGTTCTTTGGGGAACTCTAGGAATAACCAACATGTAATACTCACTCTCTACAACTGCTTGAAAGGGCATTGGAGAGAGGTTGGTGCTGGTCTCTTCTCACGGGCAATGAGCGACAGAACAAGAGGGAATGGCTGCAAGCTGCAGCAGGGGAGGGTTAGGCTGGACATGAGGAAAAAGTTTTTCACAGAGAGAGTGGTCAGTCAGTGGAATGGGCTGCCCAGGGAGGGGGTGGAGTCACCATTCCTGACTGTGTTTCAGAGTAGATTGGATGTGGTGTTGAGGGATCTGGTGTAGGGGAGAACTTGTAGAGTAGGGCTGATGGTTGGACTTGATGATCCCAGGGGTCTCTTCCAACCTGAATGATTCTGTGATTCTATGATTCTTCTATCTGCAGGGGTTTCCAAGGGAAATCACACTTCTACTTCCTTTTGGGGATGTGTCCATGTGTCAATTAGGCAAAATTTCAAGTCCATCTAAAATCCTGGGTCTATTCCAGCCACGAATCCTCAGATATATTGTGGGTGTTTGCTTTTACCAGAGCAGAGACTTCTCTAAAGAGAGAGGTAAAAAAGGAGCACCCTGAGCAGGAGGAGTTAAGGCTCTCGCAGACATTGATATGGAATTACATTTGTGTTCACATTTGAAATGTTTATATCATAATGGAAGCCTTCGCTTTTGTGTTTGTCATGGAAACTCGAAGTTAACCTTAATTACCCACCATTGCAAAGCCTAATCCTTATCAAATGGAAGTCACCTCTCTCTCCTAGACCAGTAGCTGGCTGACAGGTCGGGGGGATCTGGCTGCTGGAGAAAGGCTTTCACAGAAAACGGGCAACAAATTGCTGTTTTTCATGGATACTCGGTCTGCTTTTCTCTTCCAGAATTAACCCCTTTCCCCCAAACAGCAGTAGTTATCAGGAATGGCTCTCTCTCTCCCCCTTTACTTTTTACTGTCACAGACACGTTTTCCTGGATTCTTTCACTCGCTGTTCAAATTCTGCAACAATTAAATGATAAAATTAATTAAATGTAAATTGCTTTTTTGAGAAAGAAAAGAGGAAAAGGTTTTGTGGAAGAGTGCCTATCATTTACCTCTGCAATGGCAGCGGCTGCTTTGCTTCACTCTGCTTCCCTGGGGGAAACAACAATTGAAAGATGTTTTGAAAAATTCATCTAAGTGTAGTAAGACAGCTTTCCAGCCCATTTCTCGTGCCTTTTCCGAGTTCTGTACATATGTTTGCATGCATAATTACCCAATGCTGACTTAGGCAGCAAATGCCTCAAAAAATGTGGGGCTTTTTTTTTTTTGGTGCACCTGAAGAGCTGGAACGCCCAGGCTGGTTGTTGGGCCCATTTACATTTGCTTCTTGCAGCAGAAACCTTCTTCTCAAGATGAATGGGGCTGTTCTACAGTCATTAAGGTCTAGACCGAATAAGAATGTTGTAATTAAAGCTTAGCATTTTTAGACGTAAACCCACCTGTACCCATACCTGCTTATTTTTAGTGCAAAGCAGAGGTTCACGTTTAGATTAAATCAATTAGAATAGCATTTAAAACCCAATTTAAGGCCAAGCAGCTGTAGCTTTCTGCAATAGTTTTTAAGGATTTCAACCCAATTGTGCTTTATCAGAGTTGAATGCTTTTTCTTCTTCCTGGTGGCCTAGCAGAACTTTCTATTCAGTGTTTTTTAAGAGAAGGAGTCCCAGGACTGCTCATTGTTTCCCCAGTCAAGGGGAACAACTTTTTCCAGACCATTTTCCAACAAGGTGATTGATGGAGAAGAAGGAGGAGTCACAGGGCCTCAGTGCTGGCCATTGGAACATCTCAGGAAGAACTTCTTTGCTGTGAGGGTGGTGAGAGCCTGGCCCAGGTTGCCCAGAGAAGCTGTGGCTGCCCCATTCCTGGAAGGGTTCAAGGCCAGGCTGGATGGGGCTTGGGCAACCTAGTCTGGTGGGAGGTGTCCCTGCCCAGGGCAGGGGGTTGGAACTGGGTGATCTTTAGGGTCTCTTCCAACCCAAACCATTCTGAGATACCCCCCAAATCAGTGGGGTGAGATGGGAGGTTCTGTTAGAAGCTGCCTGGCCATCAGAAGAGCTGCAGATTGGGTAAGTCTGGCAGGTGGAGGACAAGATGGCAAGAGCAGCCCTCGGTGATCCCTCACTCAGAAGGACAATACCGGGCTGCGGAGATTTAGAGGAATATAGATTTTAGCTCTATTGATCCATGGAAAATCTAATCTTGTTAAACTCAGTTCTACTGGTAGCTCTTGCCCAATTAGAAGAGGAATAAATCATTCCAGATTTTTCAGGCATTTCTGTTTCTGTGGAGGCTGTAGATTCCCTGCCAACTGAAGTTGCCCTCGGATGCTGGAAAATGTCACCTGGCGGCGTCCTGCGGAGAGAGACAGCGGGCTCCGGGGACGTGTGATTTTAGCAGAGTGGCACTTCTCGCTCCCTTCTAGCCCGTGCCTTATGGTTAGGAGCTCACCCTGCACCTCTTCATATAGTGTGTCTGCTACTCAGTGTCAGTGATGTTTGTATGAGACACGACAGAGGAGCTTTGTAGGCTCACAGTGAATTTCGGGGGGAATCATCTGAATCCCAAACAGTGGCCTGAACAACTGGCCTACGGTCGTGAGGAATAGTTTCACTCCCCCAGCATGATGTTGTTGTATTTACAAGGGCTGTGTATTTATTTGGGGAGTGCACAAATGGCCTTTACAAGTGCCTTTCCCACCCCTCTTCCTCACTGGCAGAGTGTCTGGGAAGGTCTGCATCTCAGCCTGGCTCAGTCCCTTATTTACACCCTTCTTTCTGCAAGAAAATAACATTACTTTATGCTCTGCTTTGTCTTTAGCAGAGGATGATGGAAGATCTTCGGTACTAAAAAGAGATAGAATTAAAAAATTGATTTTCAGCTGAGGGTTTTTCTCAATGAGAGGAGAAATTGATGAAGAAGAGGGGTGTCAGAGTAACATTTGAGCCAGTGGGAGCTGCAGAGGAGGCCAGTGTGGTGCTGGTCACGGCAACGCTGCTCTGCAAGGCCAGACAGGTGGGAGAGGCAAAAAAGGGAATAATGAAGACAAAAGGTCTTGTCCTTAGGATAATTTAAGTGATTCATCTCATTAAAGGTAATGAAGATTATTTCATTTCACTTGAAATTTTTTTCTGGAGTTTAATTCATCATTTGTACACATATATTTACACATGCACACGTGTAAATACTTACAGGTGTGTGCACATACATGTATTTTTGTATATATGCATACACCCATGTGTTATAAAATACAGTTAATTCTAATTTAGGTTACAGGAAATAGCTTGTAATCTAAATCAGGTAACGTTTTAAGTAGCCATGGGCGAAGGTCCTTGGTGGTGGTTGTCTATTCACTATTTAGCTGCTGTGCTGGAAGGGGGCTTGAAGCCCTTGGCAGGGACTGTAATCCCAAGCGGTGACACCCTTGGTGTCGGTGTGGGGTAGAGACACAGCTGAGTGGTTGTGTCCTTCCTGGGAGGTAATTTTTCAGTAATATATTATGGCTTTGGTGTAGAAAACCTTATTGGCAATGTAAATGCTGCCCTTCTTGTAATGACAGATTTGGTGTAGCTGTTGTGTGTGAGGAAACTCATATTGACCACGGGAGGGAACTGGAAAGGAGAATGGGATTCCCAGAGAGGAGTTATTCCAAGGGCTGGATTTGCTGTTTGAGGTTTGCACGTCTGTTCCGTAACGTTCCCAAATTTTCTTATGTTCACGACAGGAGAAATTACTCACTGTGAAGTTATTTTTATAGTAGTCACCTGTAAGTTACTGGAAACATCTGTTTCGACATAAGTACGTTTCCTGTGTTCTCTGTACCAAGGTATTATTAGTGGGTCTGTAACAATTTGCAGTTACAACCAGTCCCAACCAGGGAATTGATTTATGTAGATCAAACAACTAAGGTAAAAACTGCTTCAAAAACTACCTGAAAGCATTTACTCTGTGAGCAAAGTGCAGGCCCTGTGTCTTCTGCTCTGCTGAAGGCTTGCATTTGTATTGATAAGCCTGTTCTACTACATTAGTTTAGGAAATGGATTATGATTTCAGTTGCATGTTGTTAAGTGTTCCATTTTTAAGTGTCATCAGTCATTGCTAAATCATGACAAGTGAAGTGTCTGGAGGTTTTTCTAATTTTGTGTCCCTTGTGTTGTATGGCAAGGGGGGTCCTCTCCTATTTATGACTTATTTACTGCTGATCTTGCAGAGCAGGTTGTGAAAACCTACCACGGATGGAGGGGCTTGATTGTGGGTTTGGCTGCTTCGAGGTTTCCCTTTTAAGCTTTATGGGGGGTTCCTTTTGTTTTGCTGGGCTGACTCTCTGATCACCTGTGAGTTCCTCCAAACTGGAGTTACATTGCAGAGTGTGAAATTGGAAAATCTGTTCTGTGTGTGTTCTAATGGATGTGATGGTCATTAAGTATATGAGTCTTCTGACGTTGTAATCAGATGTGATTCAGTCTGTTAAATATCCATGAAGCAACATCTGCTTCACAGAGTGACCTTCTGCTAAAGAATACTTAGCATCTATTAGTGGATCATAGTGCAGATCTGCCTTATTTGAAATGCACTGAACTAGTCTACTGCTGTTTAGCAACTAGCTTGTAATAATTTATTGCATTTAAATAAAGCTTAAAAAAAACCTCCATTAAATAATTATAGGGATTATATGCATTTGGAAAACCTTTGTGTTCTGCTGAAATTACCCATTTAATTTCAGGGTTGGTTTGTTAAAAAAAGCTGAAATCTAAAGGCACATTAGGGGATCTGTCAGCTGCTATTTTCTGTAGGTGTTAATAAAACCAGATTAAAAAAAAAAAAAAAAGAGAAACCAAATTAAAACCAAAAGCAATTTTACCATCTGTTGTATATTAATTAGAACTTTGTGTATCAAGGGTAAACTTGCTCTTAGAGAATGTCACTGAATGTCTGCTAATAGAATAATATGCAAATATATTAGATGATAGGATTACATTGAATTTCTCATTCTGCTGTGGTTGTAGCAAATGCTAAGATGGTGTGTAACGGACTTTAATTTTCTTTCTTCTTAGAACAACCTCCAAATAACCAAGGCCAGTCGACCCTGCAGCCTTTGCCACCTTCTCACAAGCAACATTCAGCCCAGCATCACCCATCCATCACCTCCCTTAACAGAAACTCCCTGACAAATAGGAGGAACCAGAGTCCGGCCCCGCCGGCTGCTTTGCCCGCCGAGCTGCAAACCACACCTGAGTCAGTCCAGCTGCAGGACAGCTGGGTCCTTGGCAGTAATGCGCCACTGGAAAGCAGGTAATTCCTTAGCTACTCCTACAGACTGCCGCACTCCGACACAAAAACTGCTTACTGTGATGAAAGGTGACCAGCAGCTAACACTCCCCCTCATTCAGCACACAAACCCCAAAACTCTCAGCAATCTCTCCTCTCTCTCTAAAACCCCCAGTGACGCTCTTTTCCCGTACGGTGCCTGTTGCAGAGTAACTGGACCCACAGAGTATTTACATTTTTCCAGCCAAGCCTTCTTTTCCCTGGTCATAATCTGTGACTTTTGACTGTCTGAAGAAATTTCTTGCCTTGCTTGCCAGGTGTGTCACGTGGCCAGTATGTAGTGCCACACCGATCAGGTGTCAGGGAACTTGCAGTAACACATTTTGCATCGCTACAGGCTTGGGGCAGTGTGGCTGGAGCTGCCTGGCAGAAAAGGGCCTGGGGGTGCTGGTCGACGGGCGGCTGAACATGAGCCAGCAGTGTGCCCAGGTGGCCAAGAAGGCCAAGGGCATCCTGGCTTGCATAAAGAATAGTGTGACCAGCAGAAGCAGGGAGGTGATTGTCCCCCTGTGCTCAGCACTGGTGAGGCCACACCTTGAGTCTGGTGTCCAGTTCTGGGCACCTCAGCACAAGAGAGATCTGGAGGGGCTGGAGCGAGTGCAGAGGAGGGACATGAAACTGGTGAGAGGCCTGGAGAATAAGGCTTATAAGGATCGNCTTGGTCTCTTTAAAGAAAAAGGTGTTTCTTAAACTTCTCTTGGGTTTGGTGTGATGAAAGAACTGAGTTAGATCTGATACAATGATGAATTTGTCCTTGTTCTTTTTGTCTCTCAGACTTGGTAACTGGCTCTAGGATAAAGCAGATTATATTATAAAGGGGGACACTGGCTTCTTTACACGTAAATGATGTATGATGCAGAGTGATCTATAAAAAGATTTTATAGGTCTTACTGGCACAGAGCTGGATTTACCTACAGTGATTAATTAATACTCCTGTAACACTCAATCAACACTAATTTGTTATTAGCGAAAGCCATAATATTCCAATTTAGTCATCAAACTGGGCATTTATAACTATATTGAACCTGACAGTAATTCTTGAAAATGTTTATTAAATCCCTTCAGTTCATTCTTTCAATCCCTTTAAATTATGTTTTGTAGTGAAGACAGTCTGGCTGATTTTGACTAATTTTAAACGTACGTGACTTGAAGATTCTCAATTATTTGGTCCCCATAACTGTTCCAGGCAACTGTTCTGTCAGGCTGCTGGGAATGACTCTTCCTTTTCTTAGCTTTCTGGGACCCTCTGGTATTACTGCTGAGACACAGTCACTGAGGGGAATAGGATTCCACCAAATCTTACTTCATTCTAAGTACTTTATACTCGGAGAATTTTAAATGAAGAGAGATTTGTAGTGGGAGTAAGGTGTTTGAGGTTTCCCAGGCACTGCTTCATCTTCAGTAGATGGGTAAGGCCTTTGATATTGGCTTCTGTCGCCCTACATGTGTTTGTTTCAAGAAGAAGACACAGGACTCAAATGAGAATCCTGCTTCCAACATGGAGTAAATATTTTTTGGCCAAGCAGGGCCTATTTCATCTTTTAAATGTTCCTGATGAAAAGCAGAGGGAAGTCGAGCGTTCAAGTTTGGAACGCTGGTGAATGAGCTGAAACGTGAAAATTTCACATAAAACCTGACAGAGCCCTACTGTAGTTTCTCTAATAGTCTCACTTGGTTGGAACTCTGGAGGTGAAGAACCCATCTTATTTGTCATTGATTTTTCCCTCTTTGGTTAAGGTTCCCTACTGAGTGTGATTCTTAAGCTCAGTTTCAGCTATATTAACAGCGTTGTGATAGGTCTCTTCCTTCATCCTTTTCTCAGCCTCAAAGAAAGTTTATTTCATCTTTGGCAATATTTTACCTTATGCCCATAGTCAGCTTTTTTTTTTCCCTCCCCCTCCCTTTTTTTCTTTATCTGACTTAGATGAGGGCCATTTAGAGGTACAGAATGTGAATGTCAGCATATATACATCGCTGTCTTTCTATCTCTATAGGCTCATATTGATGATGGGTGGCATAAAAATGACATACAACCTGCTCTCGTGTGGAGCTGGAGAGCGAATGGGCTGGGTTTGTGTTCCCGCGTGTAGGGGAGAGGGATGTATTTGCAAAGCCTGAGGGAGGTTTTACTCCCCGTCGTTAGGCTGTAGTAATGGAGGTGACTTTGAAATATGTATTTCATAATATGGGATGCAGTTGTATATTTAATAGAATTTTCTGCAATTTGGCTCTGTGTGGAGTTAATGCTGTTCTGTAAAGCATCGCTGTTACTGGTTAAATGGGGGAACTGAGGTGATAGATCAATAACGCCCAGCAAATGCCAATTTATGGGTTTTTTAAAATATAAAAAGGCTCCTTGCTTAAAATTTTATGAGGGACTCAAACTGTAACTTGGATTTGGTGGGTGCTTCTTTCATCTTTGATGCCATCTTCAAATGACAGTGGGGTTACTGAACAGGGGCAGAAGCTGTCTTCACTTTATTGGGGAGAAGTAAAATCTACATTAAAAAAACCCCAACAAGACAGTAAGAAACTATTTCCTGCAGATCTCCTCTGATTTCCTGGAGACTGCAGAACCTTCTCATTGGACATTTAATGATCTTTACTATTTGACTCTTCCCCAGCCTTCTGGGAGTTAGGTTCAGCTGGAGAAGCAAAAGATCTGCTGGGGAAGCCACCACCATTGAACAATTTTAACTTGTGAAGAAATAAAAAAAGCAGGACTATACTGGATAACTTGCCATATTGTCCTTTGAATTACTGGTTGGACAGCCAAGAATCAGGCAAATGCATGGCTACCTGTCAGGTGCCTGAACATTATAGATGATGATTAAGAAATTAAATATTAGAAGGGTTTTTTTATCATCGTTAGTCTTTAACTTTTTAGTCACCTGCTGTTTTTACTAATGAGTTCTTGAGCACCAGGATCATTAGTTACATTCTCATGGCTCTGCATGCTAGTAGGATCTAAATTACTGATATTTTAAAAATACTTAGTAAATCACTTCTTTAAATGGTTTCTCAGTTAAATATTTGGATGTGCAGAATTTTTCCAAGGCACAAGCAGTTCTCTATGGTAGAGACGTGCAGAGGAAAAGGATGTTAGAATTCCTAAATCTGTTGATAAAAGTAAACTTGTAGCATCTCTTAGTGCATTTCTCAGGCAGTATTTCATTAATTTTAGGCATTGAATGCCTAAGATAAATTTGTCAGCAAAGGGAGATTTACATGTTCCAGGCAAGGAATAAATCTCTGGGAGTATTCTGTAACTTTATTTAGAATCTGTGCTATCATGTCAGTGAATCAAAGAAGAGCTTTGCTTTTTCTGACTTGATTTGCTGTATAAAATACTTCATTTTTGGAAAGATGGCTGTATTTCTGTAGGATAGACTGAATGTTTTTATAGAAACTATCCAAGAAGCAAAGACGTTTTTCATAGTCTATAGTGATACTGCTTTGTCTTCTTGTCCCCCTCACTCAGAGTTAAAAACAGAGTGGGTAGGAACGTCATTGAGTTACTTCCCTACTCATTTTACAGAGAAGAAAGAGGAAACTGGTTGAAGAAATACTGGATGGCTGGAAAATCTTTCAGCATTTTGAAGGATTTAATTAAAGCACTTAGAAAACCTCAGAAGTGGTGCAGACAAAACACTTCCTAGAATGTGTTACTTCCAAACCAATTCTGCAAGCTTGATCCAAACTTCCTTTTAGAATGTGGAGATTTTAGAAGCTCCTAAAGTGTGATGAACATACCCATATGTCTTCACTGGGTTGGGCTGCCAATGAAGCTAGCGCCTTCCCTATTGATTAAGGTGTGGAAAGGGTGGTGATAGTTTCCAGGGAAGTCTTAAATCAATTTACGTAGAGGCTGATTGATTGTCTGCAAAAGCACAGTCTTGCTGGGGGTTAAAGCCTGCCCAAAGCAGCTATTTCACACATTCCACCCACTAAGAGTGCCTGCTTTCATCAAATGCAAAACTGTTCCATTCTCTAAGTTCCAGGTGTTCACACCTGGACGCGATCAGACACATTACGTACATGGAGAAGGCAGGGGATAAAAGAAAGGCAAGAACTGGGGATGGAGTTGAAGTCCTGCTCTTCTGAAGGCCCTGCATGTCTCTGGGCATTCCCTGCTGCTGGGCTGCAAGTGGAGGAAACAGGACTTGACTCCTCTTAAATTGCCAAGAGCACGGATGTATTTTAAAGATTGCTGTGCCACAATTATGGGGTTGGGATATACACACATGAGACACCTTCATTACATCAAACAGTTTTGTTTTCAAAGAGACTGGAGCGAACAGAAAAGTTCTTTTGTCTTTTGACATTCTCCTGCAGTCTGGTGCTCACCAAGCACGTACCCGTACGCTCAGAAGCTACCCTTGGTGTGAACAGTGGCTCTGGATTTCTCTGGTGTCCTTCCTGCTCAAAAATGCCTTGATGTCCCCATGAATACTTGGAAATTGACCACCCTGCGTATTTTGGTCTGGTGGGAGGGAGGTGGCAACTCAAGGATCTTTAAGGTCCCTCCCAACCTGAACCACTCTGTGATTCTTTGGCTTGATTGATGGCTCAGTCCCCTGTCCCTCAGGCAAGCAGTGATTGTCCAGGACTCTGGACAGTATGCTGTAAGCTATCCTCCCCTCTCCAAAAAAATAACAGCAAACTGGGACCCATTTTTATTTTTTTTCCCCAAAACTGATCTTTTCCCATTTTAGGTGGGAGAAAAGAGATATGCAGTTCTGAACACAGTAATAGCACCTGGCTTTGTTTCTCCCCCTTCATTTTCTTGCCATTCTCTGTGGTCCTTCCTCTCCCTCCCCTGCTGCCCATTTTCCTCCCAGCCCTCTGTGCATTTTCTGGCTGAGTGGCCATGCCAGAGAGCCAGCAAGAGACCGTCTTTTTAATAGTTTCAGCTTGCTTTTTATTATTTCATCTCTGGTCCAGCCTCATCAAGTAAACAGCATCCCCCACTGAGCACTGCTCGGCCCTGACGCCCCTCTTGCCATGGGCAGCAGCCAGGGGTTTTATTCAAGGACTCACTCATAAATGAGGGATCACAGAGGGGTGGTGACCACCCGAGGGTACCCTTGTAAAACCCTCTCTTCAAGTGGTGACCCAGGGGTAGTTGGGAGAACGAGAGGGGAGGGAGATCAATCCCGCCTTCCGAACGCGGTTCTGCACGTCGGTGGGAAAAGCAAATCAGGCAAGAGGAGTGGGATCGTCTTGCTGTGGGGTCATCCCCTTCTCTCATTTGAAATTGCCACTCTAATTTCATCTTTTTGTATCTTTGTGTGTAGAGAATTAGAAAATCAAGCAGTCCTTGCAAATGGTCATGACAGCCTTATAGAGATGGATGTGTTTTCTCCAACATATCACGATAGCAGTTATGGGTACGTGACTCTAAGTGTTTGCATGATGCTAACTGTTGACACAGGAGACAAAATGGGGTTATTTTTTTTTAAAAAAGCTTTAATTACCATAGACATAAACATCTGGGGCAGGCTTCCTCACCTTTTTGTCTGATATTTTACAAAAGTATACTTTATATAATCTGTCAGACTTAGAGCAAATGCAAAATGGTAAACTCTGGCTGCCAACTCTTTGCTTTCACTGAAGAAAATGAGAGTGCAGCTGAGGTTGTTTCCATTCTCTGCTCTGTAAGCTGCTGGGAGCTCTTTGCATGCTTACACGTTTGCCAGATCTGAGCCTTAGTTTGTAAGACCTTTACTGCTTAGCAAATGGGTTTTGTAGAAATCTGATGCCATCTTAATGTAGCCTAAGGAATGACCAACCAAAGAAGTTAACAATTATTAATCTGTGCTATTTTTTACCAGCGAGTTTGAGATCAGAACTACTGATCAATGTATAACCAGAAATAAAGAATTCCATAGAAATGAATATTTCAGTTTGTTTAAAAAAAAAATCTATTGCAGTATTATAGAACTGTTCTACATCTACTTTGACATGAATATCTGTCTTATATTTGAACTGTGTTTTGGCATCCTTGTGCCAAATGAGTACACTTCCTCTCTGAGCCACAACGAAGCAGCCCCTTGACAAAGCAATACTTTTTCTAATGAGATCCAGCCTGGTATTCAGCAGGGTGTGCTAATTTATAGTAAAGAATTATTATTCAGAAATTTGTCTTTTGGGGGGGGTTGTTTATACTGTGGTAAAAATCAGAGCTTCATGTCCAAATTCTGGTTTGCTGATTGTGACTGTTGACACTGTAAAAGGGCCGAGGTGCTTCTTGATTAAATGAGGAGATCTGCATCTGCCCATTAATAACTAATCCACCTGTAAAATATATTGACACTGTACATTGATCTGCTTTGTATTCCAAAAACTCTTTAAACTTTCACTTAGCCACAAGCTAAGATCAACAGCAGGAAGAGAACGGGATGTTAAATTCAAGTAGTTACTCATTACTGGCAAACTCAAAGATGCTGCAGATGTTTACCAGCAGACCCTAATATATTCTCTCTAAAGTAGAGCATGCTGTATTAAAAAAAAGAACAAACCCAAATATTCCTGTTCCCTGTAGACCAATTACCATACAACAGGGATTCAGATCCATAACTGCTGAAGTTGAGTTAACAGAACCTGGGTGCCTGGGTTACGCTTTAGGTGTTTGTAGTGGGACCACCAAACCCAAGTATTTTGGCAAATGGGTTACATTAGATGCAATTCCTGGTAGTTGCTACTAATTCAGGTAACACCCCAATGAAATTTATCTTGTTTGTAATCCCTTCATTTTCCAAATGACGCTGGCAGGGATCATCTCCCGGTGTGAAAGTTGTCTGGAGATAATAACACATCGGTTCCCAAGCGCAATAGATTGGGGTCTACAACATGCTATCAGCATGAAAATTCCATTTATCAGCCTCACTAACATACTGTGTCACAGCTAGAATCATTATATATTTGTTTCTTTGCTTTCATGTCATGCGTGTGTTGCATGATGATGTACCGCTTCGTAGCTGGCACGGCTTAGGGAGAGAATATTCATCTGATGAACTTGACAAGTTTACTGTTAAAAATGGTAATAGAAATAGACATTTTGCGTAGAACTTCTAATGATTCATGGGCTCAGACTTAAAGAATAATTGTTTCTAGCTCTGAGAGGTTTGTGCACAGTGCATTAATTATGGTAAGGCAGCTGGAAATCTCAGAGCACTCTAATGGTGAGGATTGTTGGCTTCACCGGGTACCTCTGTTCTGCACTGATGTGTGAGCGACGTCGGTACACCCGGTCACAAGTCAGCTTAGCTTGAAGTAAAAAGTCTGTTTTTCTTTTACCTAACCCGATAGTCCTCTCCTCAAGTTTTCTAGATGTCAAAATGGGGGAAAAAAAAGTAAGATTTATTATCACCAAGTGACTGTATTTATATTTTTTTATAGCTAAAGCTTCCTGGCAATTTCTCTTTCTATAGAATCTCCTCGTTTTCTGAAAAATTCATATTTTTGCAGGTTTGAGGTTTGGAAACTTCCTGTTGTATTTAATTCTGAAATCTTTACAAGGAGGTTGGCTGGAGATTTTTGTCATCTGTTGGGGAAAGAGTTCAGGGGAGCTGAGTGTAAAAGAGGCCAGGTTGTTAGAAGGGCAGAGCGGATTAAATTTGGGAGTGGAAGAAGCCAGGAGTGCAGAACGGAGAGGAGCAAACCGGAACTGACTGGGCACAGAAGGGGTAGGAATGGGTAGAGTGGTAAACTGGTAGATGGAGTAGTCCAGGAAGAGCTGAGTGCTTGGTTAGGCGAGGTAGGACTTAGACAAACTGCCAGAGGATTAGAGAGACTGAATTAGATTCATCTCAGATGAAAACCAAGGTCACCCTTAGTCCTTTACTGCTCGTGAAGCCCCTTTGGACAGCACACACCTCAGCACCCATAGGGCTGACTCAAGGCACTGAGAAACCTTGGCTGCTGGTATATGGTCCAGAAATAATCAAACCAAAGACTTCTGTATCTGTGATGGCCTGTGTTGATAAGAAGCCTGGCATTTCCACCTTTGAAGTTTCTTCAGACTTGCTTTAAAAAGAGATGTTAAACCAAAAAGCACTTCAGTAAAAAAAAAATGTCATCAGCACCATAAAGTGAAAGACATAATATTTGTAAAATGGAAAGGTAACCTCTGCCTGTGGCTGCAGCCCAGCCTGCCATCCCAATATGTGCACCTCGAGTGGAACCAGAAAGGGATTCCAACAGATTGTGGGGATTCTTTGTGTTGCATTCAAAGAGGTGAGCAAACCATACCCAACGTCAGGGCAAGGCAAAGCAAAGCCCTGGCTGCCCGTAGAAGGCCGGCAACCCAGCGTCACTGATGGTGTTGGTTGCACAAAGAGAAGTCCAGCTCCAAAAAAGGCATCTGTGGAAATGAGTGCCATTAAAGATAAAGACCATCACCATTAAAGACCATCACCCTGGTCCGGGCACAAGGTCTAACCCTCTGCCTTGGTGAATCCGTGAACGGTGGCCTCTCAAGTCTAGAATCTTGGCCTGTTGCCTACGAGGGCCTATGGAAGAGTAGATGTTTCCACCAAGGAGCAATAAAGAGCGGAGAGCAGGAATGATGATTGCATCACAGGCACGTGCACGGCTGCCAAGCTGGTGGTAGTTGCCTGTAACTCGGAGGTTGTGACAGTGCTGTCACTGCGGTGACATGAATCTGGCTGTTTGAGTGACTGCTGGTCGCGCGGTGGTGGCAGCGCGGGGTTCATCACAGGTTATCACAGGCTCCGAATCGCAGGAGAACCACAGCTATGGACATCAACCAGTGAGCCAAGGTTCACAGATCCATTATGATGGAAACTTCAGCCTGTTTCCAGCTCGAGGCACATTCAGATCCTATCAGTCTCACAGAATAATTCTTCACTTCTTCAACTTCCCTCTGGTTTTATTATCTCCTTCTAAAATGTCCACTAGCTCAGTCAGGTCTCTCAGCTGCAGAGAAAATTTCAGCCTTTGTTCCAACTTCTGAATTAATCTTTGGGTAAATAACGCAGCTCTGAGTCTCTCTTAAACCACAGTTGCTTTTTCAGCTTGTCTCCATGTGCCTTTTGAAATTTAGAACAATTGTTCTTTTTCAGCTTTATGAAGACATCAAGGGTATTCACTAAAAGAAATTGGAGGAGTACTGGTACTTGTACCCTACCCCTACTTGTACCCTACCCCTTTCTCCTTTGATTTTCTCCCTGGAAAGCTTAACTTTATTCAGTATTCAAGACAGGAACCGGCAAAGATGAGAATACTTCGTCTCAGAGACAGCGTTCTCTCTTTCTGTCTCTGGCTTGGCAGGATACGATTCCAGAAGAGCAGAGAACAAGCAAGGAATGGTAATATAAGTTCTTACTGCTCACATGAGCATTTCCAGTCCTCACTGCAAAATTCAGACACTTTCCTCTGCTCTCTTTTCATTTGGAGAGAGGAGACCTGGAATAGCATGAACATGCACAGTAACAGAAAGTGCACTATAAGGGGCCATCAGGTTCTCTCCAACTTCTGCCTCCTTCAGAAGTGAGTGTCACCAACAAGGTCCAGAGCCAAGTCACTCCTGTAGCCCAGATGGAAGTCCTCTGAGAGACCAGAGGAGGTGAGGAGAGCAGAGCCACCTGATATTTTTCCAGCACCATGTAAGTCTATTTTCACTGTGCTCTGGGAGGAGGTAACTAGACAATCCTGCAGCAAAGAGTGCGAGTAACTGAAATCGGGGCAGGTTTCTTTGCTTGCCCTCCCGGACTGTGAGCCCTTCTTTGCATCCCTCACTCCTGCAAAGCGTGGCTTAGCGTTGTTTCCTTCCCTTCCTCATCCTCTCAGAGGGCAGCAGTGCAGAGAGGAGCACGAAGGAGCAGGCTTGGTAGATCCAGCTGATGCTACTGGTTCTTTTGACCCCAGACATGCCTATACATATGACAGAAGTGAACTCCTCCGGGGAAGAGAGCTAGGAACCCAAATCTGAATTTGGAAGAACAAATAATAAGATGTTTACAGGTGTCCTCTGAGAGGCAGGAGCATTGCAGAGGAAGAGATTTACTTTTGCACACCTAGAGAGAAGTAGTCTGGGGCTTTTCTCAGTATCCACTCCTCCAAGTCACCGTGTCCTGGTGGCTTTCACAGCAGATGGGGGATGTGGCCGAATTGCTGTTTGAAGCCTCTTCCGTTTGACTTCTCCAGCCTTTCTGCAGCAGCAGCCAGCAGTGGACCATAACCTGCCAGGGGCCAGATGGCAGAGAACACACAAGCAACAGGAAAGGCACTTGCAGCCCCAGAAGTATTTTTCCTCTTTTCTCAGCTTTCAGTCCTCGGTTTGTGAAGAAAGCGGGGTCCTCGGTGTAAACCCACCCAAATTCAAGCGAGTGGTACCACATGTAAAGTGGGTTTTTTGGAAACATCTGAATAAGCTGTTAGAGGAGCCTTATCTCCAGTTCCCACAGCTGTTTCCCCTGGTTTTGCATATGGATAATAACTCTCTTCTCCTTCTTTATTTCCCTCCAACTTTGATCGTGGTTTGATCTGATGGGATCTCGGAGCTCTTTCCGGGATTAGGGTGGTATTAACGCTGGCTCTGAGGAAGCGGAAATTCACTTTTATCTCTTCCTGAGCAATTTTTGTGATTGCCATTCTGCACAGAAAATAAACAGAGACAGAAATTCTCAGCGTAATGTGGTTTCTGTGCTGGCTTGGATTTATGCTAAACGCGGCCATATGGTTCTGTGGAAGTCAGGCATAAGCCTGTGCTAAGGGCAAACACCACCAGCTACAAGGTTTCATCTCAGAAGAATGTTAACAGGGGATGAAGACAGGCATAAAGTGCTCACTGAGAAACAAAAATCCAATTCCTTCTGGAGCCTACTGGGAAAGCTGATCTCATGCATCAGTGAACCAGAGTTCATATGAGACCCAGCCAGTAATTTCTGTTATCTTTTACATCTTCCCTATAATGTCAGTCGGCGGAGATTAATCTTTTCTTTCCATCTGCCTCCTCGGCCCGGTGCAAGGAATCAGATTTATTGATGTGATCTATCCATTAGTGAACCAGGCAGAGCTCCCTAACGTCAGGTGGCGGGTGAGGGTCAGGGTCTCACTCAAAGAGCCCAGTTCAATCCGGCATGAAGAGGGTCTCTCGGCAGAGAGCGAGCAAACCCCTCGGTAGGTGCAGTGCCATGATCGATTGCCATCTCGGACCACCGCTTTTTTCCCCACACTTAATGGTTTTCTTTGGATTCTGAGAGTTAATGTATCTGGTAGGGGGGTTTGTAAGCAAACAGAAAGCATGATAGCCCGTTCCCTGGAGGGGGGAGTTCAGGTGGTTTGCATTTAAGGCAAGTCAGGGAGAGAGAAATATAAAAACATAAATGAGAGAAGGTAGAGCAAAGCAAAATAGCTGCAACTGGGTACATCCATCCTCTCTTGAAGTTACTTTCCTAAGGTCAATTGATGTCTTTGTATGGAAATGGCAAGCAAAATGCTAGGTCTTCACACAGAGATGGGCTCAGGCTCTGTGTCAGCAATGAGGGATTTGAGGCGGAGAATGAGAGCTCCCAAACCTCCAAAGTCTTTTCTGTCTGACTTTCCTATGCCCTTTTGGACCATCAGAGAAATAAGAAGAAAGAGCTGCAGCTCCCCTTATGTCTTGCTTCCTCACGTTGGCCTCCTGGTGCTGCCAAGTTGTAGTAGAAGGTGCCATTACAGTGTTGAAAAGCAGAATTAATTCCTGCTGCTGTCTCCAGACAGGAGCATTTTGGGACAAAATCTGGTATTTTGTTTTTAGTTCAGGTGAACAATCATCATGGCAGCACTATTCGTTACAAAACAGAATAATTAGAGGTTTTAGTTCCAGAAGGTCAATAATACCATTATATTAAACATCAAACCCAAGTCATTGGGAGTAGGATGGAATTCCAAGCAGAGAAGTCAAGCCTCTGAAGCGTTGTGCTGAGAGGTAAACGTGTCACCAAAATACCAATTCACTAAAACTTAAGTTGCTCTCAACACACAGTCTCTACTCACAGTAGATTTTTTCAAAGAAGGTTTTTCCACCTCTTGAGGCTTAGGAGAATATAACAGGTCTGTTCCTGTTTCTGGGTGTCTGAGGTGTAGATGGGGCAGCTTCGTGTCTGGGAGTGAATCCAGGGTAACGGATTGAGACCTTAGCAGAATGGATAAGAACATTTACCTGGGCTTGCTTATAAATGTCTTAATTCACATAATCATGTCCACAGGTTCAGCAATGCTCAGAGGCAAAGAGATAATTTTTAATAGAGTTACATCCTGGCAGATTTGAGTTGGTTTTTGGGGGTAAGACACAAACTTGAAGGTAAGAAGTTCCATCTAAACATGAGGAGGAACTTCACTTTGAAGGTGGCAGAGCCCTGGCAGAGGCTGCCCAGAGAGGTGGTGGAGTCTCCACCTCTGGAGACATTCAAAACCCTGTCTAGACACATTCCTGTGCAACCTGCTCTAGGAGGACCTGCTCTGGCAGGGGGTTGGACCAGATGATCTTCAGAGGTCCCTTCCAACCCCAGAGCATTCTGTGATTTCTTTACAGCACTTAAGCTGGGATTGCAGAAGGCAGGATTGCCTTGGCTTGAGGAGTCAGGGAAAGTACAGTGGTCTTTGGAGCCAACAGTGGTCCCTTGTCCTGGTAATTGCTAATAAACCCAGGGGGTTTTGTCAAATTGCAAGGAGAACAAGTCAAATATAACAGATTAGTGGAAATGTTACTTACATGAAAGAAATTTTTAGAGACTCATGGATACTTAAATAGTTTGGGGGCTTTTGACACCTAAGGATAACAGAAACAAATGCAAAAGCCTTTTGGGACAGTATTTCTTTCCCCTTCCACCTCTCCACAAGCCCCTTCCTATTCTGTCGTCTTCCAAATGCCAGGTTTGTTCTATTCTGCACTGAAATAACATGTACCTGAAATGAGCTTTCCCCCTCTCCCTGACCCATAAAGAGCCTAAATTTTGCTTTTTTGGCTTTGGGCAATTACATTTTAACGCTTTTGTGTGTTTTACTCTAAAGCTTGTATGTACAGGGGGACAAACAGCACACACTGGTTATACGAGAACAAGGGAACGATCAGGTGAATTGAAATTGAAATTAATTGATAGAAGAAAATGGGTTTCGACACGATGCATGTTTAACCTACAGACCCAAATGCCCCAGGAGATCAGTGGGAGCGTGAGGGTTGGGCTGTTTGGAGCAGGAGCAAAGCTGAGAGTGGAGAAGTAGACTGGAAGGTGTTCATCCTCCCCCTTTTGTACTGACCGCTTTCAGACAGGGAATCGTTCCTGGTCAGCTGCCCTCCTGCAGTAATTCCTCTTTCTGCTTATTTGGCTGCAGTGACACACAGATTTTGGACATGTAACTCTTCTCTACCAAATAAGATTATCCTTCTTCTCAATAGTTGTTTCTTTTTGAATGAACTAACTTGTTCATTGTACCACTCATGGTTGCAGGAATCCTTATGATCAGAGAGTAGAGATATGAGAGGAGGGGTAATGGTTTTAAACTGAAAGAGGGGAGATGTAGATTGGCTATGAGGAAGAAATTCTTTGCTGTGAGGGTGGTGAGAGCCTGGCCCAGGCTGCCCAGAGAAGCTGTGGCTGCCCCATCCCTGGAGGGGTTCAAGGCCAGGCTGGATGGGGCTTGGAGCAACCTGCTCTGGTGGGAGGTGTCCCTGCCCAGGGCAGGGGGTTGGAACTGGATCATCTTCAAGGTTCCTACCAAACCAGACCATTCTATGGTTCTGTAATCCTACCTCTTACGCTGTCATTTAGACAGAGACCTCCTGCAACGGCCCAGGTGAGAGGGAATTTCTAGCACTGGATGCCTTTGGTAGTGCAGTCTGAGCGTTATGGGTGTTCTCCCTCCTGCTCTGCCAGTGGTGGTCTATAATCCTCTGAAGAGCCATGTATCATTAGCACCATTGTGGAACTGAGCAAACAGGCTGCAGGTAGGACAGCGGAGGAGACAGGGCTGCAAGAAAACCCGTGGTGCAGTGGCACATTTGTTACTGGTCACTGTGGAGCCTCTCTGTTCAGAGACAGGACCAAACTCATAGGTTTATTCTGCTCCAGATTCTTCAGGTGCTCTTTTTATTATTGTTTTTGTATGCAAAACTGCACGTGAGTCAAGGACTTGGGGGTGGATTTAGGGTTTATAAACACAGATATTCTAAATATGACTTTATTCTGGATCAGTGCTACTGCAGCTCTTAGGGTGAGGCGTGTTTTGCTCTAGGTAGATAAGGCCCAGCGATATTGACCTTGATTCTCTGGCAGCGGTCACCATCTAAATAATAAAGTTGTACAAAGTACCAGCATCTGCCTTTAAATCTCACTGGTGAGGTGACAAAATAAGATGTATACTCCAATGTTCAACAGAATTTTGCTGGGTCTTATGCACAATTCCTTATTTAATATGAAATTTCGTTAAAGTCCTGTGTGACTTGTAAAACACTGCAGTGTGTTTGCCGTGGGATTGGTGTGGTTGTGCTCTATGAAATGCTTCGAAACAGAGAGGAAATGCTGCCAGGAAAGTTGTTGGAAATGATAAAGTGGAGTCTTTCAGATTTTTCCCAAGTATATGCAAAGCATTCTATGTAGGTTGCCCCGAACCTGAGAAATCACGGCTACACGACACAGGGCATCCTTTGCAAGGGGAAGCAGTTTCAGTGTAAGCAAAAACCCCAACAAACTGCATGTGTCTAATGTAAAAGTTACATTAGGTCTTTTAAAATTATCTAATAATCCTGTACGAAATGAGACCAATCTGTTTAAAAGTAACATGGAACAGTTGTTTTGTGCTGGGTGAAGGTTTATTTGTGTAACGTCAGTGCTTCTGGCAGTCTGGGGTTTATGGCCTTCCAGGTGTGGGTACATCAGATTGCATTCCTTGGTGCTCAGTATCCACTGTCTGCAAAACTAGGGTCAAAAGTTATTGTCACAGACCCTTTGGTAAAGAAAGTGACTTGAATTCCCCATTTCTCTTCCTGGACACTTGACTTGGCATCCTGGCTTGCATAAGAAATAGTGTGACCAGCAGAAGCAGGGAGGTGATTGTCCCCCTGTGCTCAGCACTGGTGAGGCCACACCTTGAGTCTGGTGTCCAGTTCTGGGCACCTCAGCACAAGAGAGAT
>VZTM01027480.1:361528-373226 GCA_013400555.1 Jacana jacana
GGGTCTCTTCCAACCTAAATGATTCTATGATTCTATGACTATCTTACACCAAAGCTATTTGGGCTTGTGGTCTGAGCCTTCCTGCCCTGGGATGTTTTGATACTCTACCTCCATTTCTCTAAAGACACAGTTTTCAGTTAACTTAGTCTTTCTGCCCAACTCATGGTGGGGGTTTAGGACTTTTTTTTCCCCTCCTGTTTTCCCATTTACAGAATTTAGCAGAAGGTGCTTTGGTTTTACTGCAGAACAGAGAAAATCTGATTTGGTGTGAAACCTTCCCCCAGTTTGGAGAGGAAGAACTTTGTCTTTCTATCAGCAAGTGCCCACAGACATTGGTTCTCAGAGGGTTAAATTAAAAGTATAATTATTTTACTTTTCTTCACCTTCTCTGAGCTGACAGCTTTGAGGATTTTAATGCTGTGCTTCTGTCTTACTTATAAAATGTCATAGTTTAAGTAAAATGCTTACCATTTGTGAAATAAATGGACTTATCCTCTGCCTTTACATCCAAGGGTTAGTTTATGACAGGGGTTTTATTCTACCACTGGTCTGTAGTTTAGGACTGTTAGGTACTGAATTCTTCCCCCAGGGAAACGTTAAGAGTAGCTGCACTTTTTAATAGAAACATGTCTCGAATGAGCCGAGAGAAATACATGCTAAATGTAAAAATAGAAGATTATTTGCTTTCAGAAGTGAATTGAATTATTTAATAAAAACAGAGTTAGCTTGTCTTGTAAAATATTAGCATGATTCACTGGATTTTTGTACTCTAAAGCTTAATAAAATATTTAAAGTGCTGCTTACATGAAGCTCTAGCAAGTGCTTGTTAGATGATCAATTTTGAATGAAAGGTACACCGTTGCAGATGCCATAAGCTCCCCGTGAGATGAACCACGGGGTGATTGCCGGTAAGTCAGCGCCTGGTCAAGTCCTGCCAACAGCTTTGGCTTTAGAAATTAGCTGTTCGAGCTCGAAAGACGAGGTGGGAGGGATATATAGATAATTAGAACCCTTTGTGGATAGATTACATTTCAAGGGTGTAAGAACTCCGGCGTTACCTGGAGGCCGCCGGGATTTGTTGTCGGATGCCGTATCCTCCACTCGGAGAGCCTGATGCTTTAAATGCTTCTCACTCCCAGTTAATGTAGCGGGGCAGCCCCTGACAACTCTGTTAGGTGACTCTGCTCGGTAGGAATGGAGAGGGCCAACCAAATTTTTCTTAACCCTGAGGAAGATGCCAGGCTGGGTTTTCCCATCATGATTTTCCCCTTGGCGTTTTCCAGCCAGTCGGTGCGGCCGCTCTGGCGTTGGATTCCTGGGATTGGAAGCCAAGGAGGAATAGCTTCAGGTGCAGAGTCACGCTGCCAGCTTCACATCCAAAACAAAAATACCATTTTCTTTCCTTGCCTTCAGGCCTGAGGCCTGTCAGAGCTGTGGCAGCTCCCATCACCACAGATACTCAGCCATCTCCCCAGTTCATCTACGGGATTAACTCCTCAAAGGCTCTGAGAGTGGGGATTACGGTCTCTAGCAGGCTGGGCTGTACCAAAACCAGCCTCTCAGCTCGCTGCTTTCTCAGAGGGGAAAAAGGGGAGAAAAAAAAAAAGAAGGGAAAAGATCAGAGGCTGCCTGTTTTCTTGTATTGTTTTGTTAAAGCTTAGATAGATGAAGTTCCATTCGAGGGCTCCTGTAACACCCGGTTCCATTTTCAGTCTGTGGAGCCTGACAGCGAGAGCAGGAGGGTGTGAAAACTGCAGGTTGGCCCAGCAGCTCCTTATTTTTAACAGGGAAATTGCTGTTGAGGAGATGTGTTATTGTGTCTCCTGTCTGGCTTTCCTTCAGTCCCCCAAAACTGTGCGGGCTGCCCACACCGAGAGGAACAGCCCCCCCACACACATCATGTCTGGTGTTTTCTTGAGAGCTGTGCAGAGACTGTCTGTGAAATATAGCCAGACACGGCATGTACTGCATGGAGCCAGAATGGAAAGAGCAGTGAAGGTCAAGTGGGTAAGACTTGATCAGGGCCTAATGAATGGGCACTCTTCTGTGAGCCTGTAAACTCCAAAGGATGGTCTCGTGAGGTGCAAACCATGTTTTCCATAGGGCTGCTTGTTATTAGTGTGGTGTTTGCTGCATAGAAAATGTCACAACTTTTAATGAAGTACCTTCTTAGAGAGGATTTAAACCACAGGGACTTTGTCTTTTGCGGTCGTTGGTAATCCTCTGAGCTCAGAGGCCCTGAAGAATCGGGATGTGCTGTTGTGCATTGGTAGCTCTTCTGTTGTTCCCGCTGGCAAGCTGAGTATGGTTGAAGATGAAGTAACCTGCGTAGCATGTTTCAGGGGATCGTGTTTGCAGTGCAGACATTTTCAGGCAGATGGCTCATGCCAAGATGTTCTACTACATCTGTTAACCTCCCCCAGCAAAATCGCCTGCGAATAACAAACCTGGTGTATCTGCTGGTACTTTTGAGTGTCTCTGCACCACGTTTCTGCCCAAGCCGCTGTACCTGCATAGGCTGGGCCATCCCTATGCCAGGCCCTGAGGGTGGGTCCTGGAGGATGGAAGTCCCATCAGCTGAGAAGCAGAGTCCACTGTACCACCTTGGTGTAACTGGGGGGCTTTCCCCTCCACAGATAGTTCCGTTGGTGGTAGATCCTCCAGCCCATAGCGTAGAGGTGGCACTCAGTAGGCAAAGCCATACCCTTGGCTTCAGGAGGACCTGGGTATCAGCAATTCATGAGTGTCTCTTACCTATTAAAAAATGCAGACACCTCTCTCGTCCTGTTTAGCTGTTCCTGCGCTTGGTAAGTTCGAAATCCCCCACCCTGGGCTTTCTCACCATTTTTGGCCGTAGTGCCTGCATTTTGCAAAGCCTAATTAGGTGAGGCCAAGCCTTGCGCTACAGACTTGCCAAGATAAATGGGTGGAAAAACCCCTGGTGCAGAGATCATTCCTGGGCTGAGGCTTTGTTGTTGGTGGAGTTGTGTGTGTGCATCGGGAGAAGATTCCAGGTAGTCTGTGACGTGCTCAGAGGCTCTTCCAAACTAATTATGCTTGCGTGAGCCAAAATTAAAGGGTTCTACTTCAGGTAGACTCGGGGAGTAATATTTCTCTGAGCAATTTTAATTGAACAAAATTAAGTTTGCTGGGAATGCTCAGAGTGTGTCTTAACTTGGGCTGTGCTTTTCATTTCTTCTGCTGGCGGTGGTTCTCCTGGAGCACTTCCTACATAGATTTCTTTAGAGTGCTTCCCAGGGTGTAACTCGCTCCTCCATCCATAATCACATCTTGTTACGGTGAGACTGAGTGTGAGGAGGTAGGAATTAGTGAACTGAGCATTTAGGATGGGAAAAAAAAAAAACACAAACCAACCCTAAAAATCTTTTAACTGACTAATTTTGGCAAAGTTGCCAAAAGTTTGTGTCTGAGCCATTGCTGTTTTCTTTGTACTTCACCCAGGAAAGCTGTGATAAGTAGTGTGGGCTCTACTCAGATTGCTCATTATTGACTTTTTAATGGAGTTCCCTGTAGTCTGTAGCGGAAGCCAACAAAAATAAACAGCAGCAGAAAGCCTGTCCCTGCTTGTCAGATAAACTCTGAGAGACCTCCTCCCTACCATGCCGGGCAGTTCTGTTTCCTGTCTGGATCCCAGTCTACTACTAATGTTTGGGGAGGGCAAAACTAACGATTCTTGAAGGGAAAAATGTCTTTTTTATGTGCACGTGTCACGGCAAGAATTCCTCCTCTGACCCTTTGTAGATTGGATGTCGTTAGTGACCTGAAAAGCAGTCAATGTTAAAGAAAAGAGCTATGACTGCCTCTGCTCCAGCTTTATTTACTTTTGTACTTTACCATACCTTCTTTTTTTCCCACAGGCATTTCCTATTCAAAACAGGGACCGGGACCACTCCGCTGTTCAGTACCGCCACGCCAGGGT
This sequence comes from Jacana jacana, assembly GCA_013400555.1. NCBI lineage: Eukaryota > Metazoa > Chordata > Aves > Charadriiformes > Jacanidae > Jacana > Jacana jacana. The sequence continues at coordinate 365,469 of VZTM01027480.1, forward strand.
ACACCATGGCATCCGGCTCGGTTTATTCCCCTCCTACTCGGCCACTACCTAGGAACACTCTCTCCAGAAGTGCTTTTAAATTCAAGAAGTCTTCAAAGTACTGTAGCTGGAAATGCACTGCCCTCTGTGCCGTAGGGGTCTCGGTGCTGCTGGCAATACTGCTGTCCTACTTCATAGGTGAGTACCGGCGGGGTTCTTTAGAGCTGTCACCATCAATAGGGACGTCTGATGGGTTGTGTACGGACTGTGACACGCCAGCCTTGAAACAGCAAAATATTTTGGGGCTAAAAGGAAAAAAAAACCACACCAGTGATTTAATGAAAAGTCCCACTTGTTTAGAGGAAATAGAAAATTTGAATATTTTGCAAGCCTTCTGCAGCACGAGAGCGGGTGAATTGAGTTGAAAGGAGTGTTGGAACTGCAGTTCAGCTGTGTGGTGTCTCCTCCTTACAAAAGGAGGGGTGCAATACAGACTGTAAAAATTCCCTAAGGTGAATATAACTGGCAGCATATCCGTGGAGCTCTTTTCCTCTCATTTTGCATTAAATTTGATTAATGCAGCGTTTAGGAATGCCAACTGTCACTTATTTCATCATTACATACACATACATTTGTGTACAGGGCTAGAGCAAAAGTCTAGTACAGACTTTTGATTGCAAGATTGGGAAAATAATTGTCCAAAAGGACAAGGTGTGGAGAAGATGGAGCTGTCTTCCTCTCTGGTGGGTTGTTTGGTTTTAATTATTCTCTCTTTTCTCTATTTGTTCTTTAAATTCTGTTTCCCAATTTTTATTTTGGAGGATTTCCTTTACTTCTCCATCACTTTAATTATTTTAATTTGTAATTGTTCGCTAGAAATGTTCTGTAATTTGAGTTTTAGGCAGTTAATGGGGCAGTGCTGGGCTGTGAGAAACGTGTCATTGACTTCAATAAGGGAACAGAACAGGCTCTTGTCACAGTGCTTGTGACTTCTCCTGTGGCTTTGTCCAGATCACAGAATATTTCACTTCTTAGTCCAGAAATGGACTTCAAAGGCTTTCTCTTAACTGATTTGTTAATTGGAAGTTTAAGTCACCCCAGTTATGGGAATGTAAGTGGATGGGTCTGGTTTTGGGGGTTGGTTGCACTCAGAGTCTTAACAAGTCAAGAAAAGAAAAAGCAGAGAGTCAATCCTCCCTTCCCTCCCTGTTTCTGAAATCGGTGTAAATTAATAATAAAGCCTAGAAGGCCCTATGATCCTTAAATCTTCATGGCCTTTGTTGAAACAGGCCCGCTACGTTTCAATCCAGGGCACAGCATAAGCTGTATAAAGCCTTTGAAGTAGTTCTTACTGGGCTGAAGCTCCTGTCAATGAGGCAAGAAACTGGGTTGCTGAGGAGCTGGAGAAATTCCGCTTTGCTCCAGCAAAACAGAGCCCACCAAGCCCCCTTCCTCCCCCAGTCAACAACCCCAGTGGGGTTGCATGGGTGCAAATGTGGGGCTGGCCACTCCAGCCCTCCAGCCCCCTTTCCATCGCTGCAGCTGGCTTGGTTTGGCGGGAATTGCGCCCAGGAGTATAAAGGTGTGGGGTTTAGAGTTCAGTTTTGAAACGATCCTGTTTATAAACCACATTGATCACCCATCAGAATGCAAACACCAGCCACTAAAGGAGCAGGTGAACGCCAGAGAAGGAGGTTGGTAGGAGGCAAACGCTGTCAGAAGCCGAGACAAAGAGCCGTCGAGATGGTAAAACACTGACGAGCTGATGGTGAGCCGAGCTCTGCGCTTTGCCAGCCCCAAGGAGCCCGCTTACTTAGGAATCTGCGGGGCACGGGGAGGGAGCTCTGCAGGATTATTTCTCCCACAGGCACATTAAGAAATATAAGCATGTCTAATGCCCCGCCGGGCCTGTATTCGGGAAAAAGAGCCGAGCTTTCCCAGTGAGTGAGAGCTCTCAGCCTCACACGTCATTGATTCAGATACCCTGTAAAACACAAACCTCCAATAGAGCCAGCTCACATCCTGGCTGAAATAAACTGTGCACGAGGGCCTTCCTCTGCCCATGGTCAATAGGGAGCTCTTTGCCTGCTGGTGATATTACACGTGTTTCAGCTAACTCAGCAGTCTAAAATGTAAAATCCAGCACTCAGGGACGCTCTCTGGAGAACCTCAGGTCCATAAAACCATGAATGGATTACACTCATTCAAATATATGTGGTTTTCCCATCTCTACAGATGAAATATCAGAAATACTCTCCATTTCATAGGCCATCCAAGTATAAATTGGTGGCAGTCATTAACATGAGGTGGACATGGTCCTTCATCTTGGTTAACCATTTCATAGCATAGGTGTGAAAGGGAGATGAGTGTGTAGGACCTTGGCCTCAAAGTGAAAAGATGGGAAGGACTTGTGGTATCGTGTGACCTCTGGCATCCTGAGAGAGGCTTCTAATGCAGCGGTCTGGCTTGTCTGCTGAGGTTTACAGGAGCTGAGGTGGTGTGTCAGGTTTGTAAAGCCAGTTTGGGACATGTTTTGAACTTCACAGAGAGACATTGCCACAAGCATGAAAACGCTACAGCCCTTGCTGTAGCCAGTACAGATCGATGAAGAACAACGTGGTGTGGTTGGTGTCCACGGTGTGACTGTGGCAGCTGCGGACTGAAGAGCTAATAGGACCACTTGCCCTATGAAGGGTGGTGTAACCAGGTTCTTCTCAGAAAGGCAGAGGGTTGGACATGTCACATCCAGGCTTACTTTAGTGACAGTGGATATGAGTGTGTTGTGTTTACGTGGCAAAGTTTTGGTGGCATGGGGGCTACAGGGATGGCTTCTGGGAGAAGCTGCTAGAAGCTTCCCCCATGTCCACGATAGAGCCAATGCAGCCAGCTCCAAAATGGATCTGTTCCTGGCCAAGACTGAACCCATCAGTGATGGTGGTAGCACCTCTGGAACAACATAGTTAAGAAGAGAAGAAAAAGTTGCTGTACAAGAACTACTGCAGCCAGAGAGAGGAGTTGAGAGAGGAACAACTCTGCAGACTCCAAGGTCAGTGAAGAAGGGGAAGGTTCTCAGGCACCAGAGCAGAAGTTCCCCAGCAGCTTGTGGTGAAGACAATGGTGAGGCAGGCTGTCCTCCTGCAGTCCATAGAGGTCCATGGTGAAGCAGGCACCCATAGGCAGCCCATGGAGGACCTCATACCAGCACAGGTGGATGCCCAAAGCAGGCTGTGACCCAATGGAGAGCCTGCTCTGGAGCAGGGTCCTGGCAGCACCTGTGGCCCCATGGAGAGAGGTGCCCTGGTTGGAGCAGGTTTGCTGGCAGGACTTGTGACTCTGTGGGAAACCCATGCTGGAGCAGTCTGTTCCTGAGGGACTGCCCCCCATGGAAGGGACTCACACGGGAGCAGTTCATGGAGGACTGTCTCTCATGGGAGGGACCCCACGCTGGAGCAGGGGCAGCGTGTGAGAAGTCCTCCACCTGAGGAGGAAGGAGCAGCAGAGACAAGAGCCCCATTCCCCCACGCTGCTCCAGGGGAGGAGGCAGAGAAACGGGGCGTGAAGCTGAGCCCAGGAAGAAGGTGTTTTTAAGATTGGCTTGTATTTCTCATTACCTACTCTGATAATTCCCCAAATCAAGGCTGTTTTGCCTGTGATGGTAATGGGTGAGTGATCTCCCTGGCCTTATCTAATCAAGCCACAAGCCTTTCATTATATTTTCTCTCCCCTGTCCAGCCCAGGAAGGGAGCGGTAGAGTGGCTTTGGTGGCACCAGACATCCAGCCAGGGTCAACCCACCACAGTGGGGTAGAGAAAGTGACTTCAGATCCTGCTGCCTCTGCTCAGGTAAATAAGGCAGAAGAGGCAGGTTGCCAGACTTCGTGTCTGCCTTTGCAGAACTGCTCAGCAATTACTGCTCCATCAATTAGCCCAGCCACGGGAAGGAGCTGCATTGAGAGTCTGGTCTGTCTTGTGCTTCTTCCATCACTGTGACAGGAAGGACTCCTACATTTACAAAGTCTGCAAAGAGGAGGTGAGAGCAGAGGACCTCAGTGTGGAGAGAGACCAGGGCAAACGCTGCAGTGTAAGGGCACTTACTGCAGTTCTGAGGGTCACGAGGAATTGAATAGGTTACTTCAGGCTGAAGAAAGTCTCATCTCCAGCCTCCCTCTATATTCATATTTTCTAGCCCTCATGGTCTCTTGTAACCATTTGGCAACATGCACAACGTTTAAGTTGACCGTTCTGGTCAGTGAGACCTGCTAAGTTTTAGGAGTGAGTGGTGGAAAATGTTGCTCCTGCCTTTAGAAGCTTCATCTACTGTTAAATGGTTGAGAAATAAGGAGTAAAGCAACAAAACCCATGCAAGAACCAAAAGACAGCGCAGCAACATGTAGAATGGAATTAAAAAATAGCTCTAGTTTAAAGATTTAAAGAAAAGCTGCCTGGAATAATGGGTTAAGAAGATGGGGAATGAAGAATACAAACTACCTCATTTTGGGATCAAGATTGCACTGCAATTCCTTCAAGCTGCTCATTTGCCTAACTGCAATCCATGATCAGATTTGCAGCCAAGGAAGAGAACGACCGTTTTTTCCCCACCATGAACATTTTAGAATCATTTTCCCTGTTTGGCAGACTAGGAAGAGCAGTATTCATTCTGAGCCGTGAAACTGTAAGAAATATGAAGTTGCCTTGCTTTGACCTCTTTCTGTGTACACGTTGGTAGTTTTATCCAAACTTTGTTGAGGGAGTCTGTAACCCCCATCCTTCAGTTCTACTGTTTGGGATCTTCCCTGTCCACTCTGGGTTTTATTGAGGGGGGGGAGTTTGTTGTTCTTGGGGGTGGTGGGTTTTTTCTAACAAAAAAATCCTCAGTGCAATTAGAGAACCATCACTCAGGAGGAGTTGTTGGCCATATGTTGTTGCCTAGCACAGGCTATGTTAACAGATTGATTGGTCCTGTACTAATTATAGGGCTGGAGCCCCTCTGCTGGGAGGACAGGCTGAGAGAGTTGAGGGGTTCAGCCTGGAGAAGAGAAGGCTCCAAGGGAGACCTCAGGGCCCCTTCCAGCCCCTAAAGGGGCTCCAGGAGAGATGGGGAGGGACTCATGATGAGGGAGTGGAGCCATAGGATGAGGGATAAGGGCTTTGAACTGAAAAGAGGGGAGATTCAATTGGCTATGAGGAAGATCTTTGCTGTGAGGGTGGTGAGAGCCTGGCCCAGGTTGCCCAGAGAAGCTGTGGCTACCCCATTCCTGGAAGAGTTCAAGGCCAGGCTGGATGGGGCTTGGAGCAACCTGCTCTGGTGGGAGGTGTCCCTGCCCAGGGCAGGGGGTTGGAACTGGATGGTCTTCAAGCTCCCTTCCATCTCTGCCCATTCTATGATTTCGTCTTTAGTGTGGGTTCAACAACTGGATGAAATAAATGAGAATCTGGGGACACCAGGCCCCCTGTTTCTTCCCCAGGAATTGCTTTGACAGTTGCTTCTCCGTTGCCAATGGAGACATTGAGGCAATACAAGAAGTTAGTGCCATTTTCACTGAGCATGGAACCGAGGAGGTGAGCTGTTGTCCTTGGTCAGGGCTGGAATTACCCACCACCAGGCTTGGGCAGCTAGGCTTGAAGAGACCACGTGCATCTGTCATGAATATTATCTTATGTCCACTAAATAGGTTCTTATTAACATAAACCATTCTTTAAATACTCAGTGAGACCTGACCTATCTAGTCAGGCCTCCACTGTCCCAACTTCTTCTCAACAATCTGTTTTATTCCCCAGTCTGTTGAGCATTTTAGCCTCTTGTTTACCTTGGGCTGATCTTTTCCTTAGCCTTAGCTCTGCAGCCAGTGGTCAGGACGAGGATATACACCAGCCAGCTATTCTTTGTGATAAACCAAATATTTAAATATCAGTGATAAGAGAAGGGCATCTCTTCTGTAGGAGAATTAAAAAACCCCCAAAACAAAACAAAAAGGAATTTTATTTAATTAAACAGGCCATGGGACTATTTTTATCAGCACTGCTTGCTGTGAGCAGTTAAACAAATCCATTTGGGGCAGAAAAGAAAGCTAACATTTCGACTCAACTGAAACATCTTCTAGGAAAACATATTGTAGTTGCTAATTCATTCTGTGAGACACAGTGGGAAAGCTGCAGTTGTGGCCTGACACAGAGAGGACCGTACAGTCGTGACACAAATTGCAAATAGAACCTGAATGGGAAGGAGATAACAGACTTGAAAGCCACATTTGATTAATACAGATAATTCGTATTTGCCACATTTGTATAAAAATAGATACATTATGCTTAGGCTGTGGTTATTATATTGTGCATTCATGCTTTTTGTCCATCAGAAAATGTAACTCCTCTATCATCATCTCCAGATATTTAAACTAAGCTGAAAATTTATATGCTAATAGAATTCTCATAACGGACAACTGTCCTCAGAGTTGTCTCAAAAGCTTATTGAGAATAGTAACAGAGCAGCTTAAGAGGTTTTAAGGTAAAAAAGAGAAGAAGGAGGTGGCCAGGAAAAGTAGGAAACAAGTTTCATCAACAGGAGGATGCAGAGTGGGAAAATTAGAGTTGAGGGTCAATTAACTGTCCCGCAGGTGGGTTTTAAATAATCATCCAAACCCGGAGAAGTGTCTGTTTCTGCAGAGGGAGGTTGACTTTCCGGGGCTCCGGTGCCCTTCCCGAGTGTCCTGTCTGTGCTCTCCCGTGATGCTCGGGATTTAGTGTGACAGCCACTGGCATTGGCATCAATGCCCACATTGTGGAGCACCAGATGCCTTTCCCGTTGGGCTCAGTGTCCCAAGTCAGAGGAGAGCAGAACCCCCCTCCCCAAAACCCATGGACTTATAACTGTGACAATTGCAGAGCTGAATTGTCGTGACTAAATGCACCTGTAATCAAAAGGAATCTATTTCACTTTATCAATGAAGAACAATACAATATTTCTTTTTGATTGCAGTGCCAAGTTAACAGTATTCTGCTGTTTGTAAAGCTCAATTACTGCCAGGAATGAGGAAAACAACTTAATTAATAATGCCATTTAAATGGAATTTTTATTACAATACCCAGCATAGGTATTGTAATTAACAGGCATGAGGGAAAATATAGTTTAGTTGCCATTAATCACCTTTACTTTCATTAGGTGTTTATGGAAACTGTTGTTCTCTTTCACCTGCTTTTATTTTGAGTATTCTAGTGCTGTTGCCATGGAGGGTTTCATCCAGAAATTTTGGTTTTCCACATTCCCTCCCCATTTCTGTCAGCTTCCCGGGGCTGTGCTGGGACCTCAGCTACGACTGGGGCTTTACTGAGGTGCAGGGCTTGGGAATCCATACCGTGTCTGCAGAATCCTGGCAGATGTTTGCAGTTGCCCCTGTTCATGTTCTCACCCCATTTCTCTTTCCATCTAATTAGAATCATTGAGGTAGAGTAATACACTTACAATTCTCCTTCTCAAAAAAAACATATAAATCAGAAATATTTTGCCTTTCCTCGGTTGTCATCACACAAAGACAGTGCTCTGAGACTTTACCAAATGCTCACATCACAATGTATTCAAGCCACCATCCAAAAATCCGCAGCATCTCTTCCATCAGCCTTCTGAGAAAGTGTATCAGCTCCCTGAGCCGTCTGATTGCACCGAGCATTGGGAGAACCAGACCTACACCTCGTGTTCTTCCTCTGTGTGTTCCTGTGTCTGCAGCTGAGAAGGCAGCCACCTTCTCTCAGCTGTTCTCTCTGAGCACTTGGGCCACACCAACCCCAT